>JAOBBB020107683.1:0-13212 GCA_025331005.2 Zoanthus gigantus
AAAGATCATAACCGTGACCGTGCACACAACATCAAACAAAGGAGCATTGTAATCTTCTTTGTAGTTTGCTAAGTTTCATAACCAGTCGACTTTAATAACTTTGATTTGACAGCGCATCAAAAAGTCAGAAGTGGAAGCTGGAATCTAAACACAATAGGTTCCTTGCAGGCTCTTCTTCTCTTTCCCACTCCGTGCCCTTATCTTTCCCCCCCAAACAAACATAGAAGAGCCGGAGTCTTGAAAAACAAACCTTGGATTGTTTTTGATTACCTAATATACACTGCATTGTACATTGGCATCTAAACCAGGACAATTTTGAAAATACAAAAAAGCGACCTTTCAAATTGTGGTGTCCGTGGCAACAGTATCAGGTCAATCACAAAAGATTCCCAATAAAATTTTTGGGAAAGTGTCAACTTCTTACTGCAATGCATTCCAAAGTTATTATTATTCACAAACGGGATGGATAGGGTTATACAAACAAAATAGTCCCTGCTATAACTTACTGCCAAAAATGAAAAGTTATTTTTAGAAACGCTAACCAACCCAAGATAAGAGGTAACACACAATTACACATTACTTCCAAGTGTACACTAAAAACACTTGCAGTACTGTACTCTTTGCATTAAAATGCTAGATGTATTTTAACAATTGCTTTTGGTGTACTGTAAAAGTAAATTGTTTTCAAATTGTTTTCCAGTTAGCTCGTAATAACTGTTTCTGTTTGTTTATAATTTTATTGCAGCCTTCATATAGACGCGCAACCGTTGTCCTTTTATCTAGTCTAAAGAGGGATTCGACTGACGAGCACGGTTTTTGTTTATAACTGCATATTAAACGTTTATATTTCAGTTTCACAACGGTATATCGTCCCTAGTTCACATTTAGTTTTACATGTGAAAAAACTCTTCAAAAAAAAGATGCATGAATAGTTTCATTTTCTGCTAAACTCTGAATTCATGATCCGGTTTCATTATTTTCTGGGGAGGGGAAGCTATGAAATAAAATACTTGCGATTGGGGGTATGTGATGGTCTTTAAAGTATGGCTTGCAGTCCCAGCCGGTCTGAAATAAGGTATGTGTTTTATAATTTTGACGTCGATTTAACCTAAACAGAAATCGTTCACGGAATTGTACGAATAAGTTACGTTCACAAGACTTTCTTCCCGTAAAGCTTACAGATTAGAGGTTTGGTCTGGTCGGAAGGTACAAAAAAATTGCCGAGTTTCCTTCAAAATAGTAACTGCGAGTTTCGGGGAACACAACACCACCCAAAAACCAGGAAAGGACCCCCATCTCCAGATCAGTAGATCCAAATACGACCTACTAAGCTCTCGGGCCATTTTCGCAACCGCACACTTCATGGGTAAAACTGATTTGCCTGAGGAGGATGGGGGGGAGGATAAGGTAAAACCAACGACCCCCGAATACCATCGATGCATCTAACACGGAATGACCTGTCCCAGTAGTGGTAATCAAAACTGAAAAATCACCCAATCTACAACCTCTTTGGACACGTGTACAACAGTTTCAAGTTTTCTGAAATTTCACTAATTCCATATCTAATAAATAGTGAATGGTTCCTTCTAAATAGTTAATTTTAAACATTATCTTTATTCTTGTTATTAAAAATTGTTTCAGCAATATTTCTTTATTAAATCGCTTAAGAATCAGGGAAGCTACACTCGTCTATTCGTCATACTATCTACGTATACTACGCCTTGAGCTCAGTTCTTTGTTTTACAAAGTTTACTTGTAAACCGCTATCACTATTTTGCTTAGTTGAAAAAATTATTTTTGTTTCTGTAATTAGTTTTGGAACAATTTCTTATCTTTTCCACATTTTTTAACAAAATTTCTACTGTCCAAGAAATTTTTTGTTTTTATTTCGCAATGGACTGAAACTTAATGCGCATAAGAATCTGTTGGAAATTTTAATAAAAAAAACTACTCACTACGATGACAAAGAACATTTCGATAAACTAACCACATGCACCCGACAGCCCTGTATCACAAGAAAAATCAGGCACCTGTTTCACTTTGTGTAAGCGTGTACCAGTGCATATGGGTACAATCGAAATACTTATTCCCCAAGGCAATTTATCGTAGAACATTCACATAAAAACATAAGAACAGTTACGTTTCAAGTTGCGCTTCTTTCATTTACGTCTAAAGAGAAAACCATGCTTTTTAAAAAATTAAATCTGTAAATCAATGATACTTAATCGTAGCCTTGAATGTGCGTATTTGCATCGGATGTAGTTCAACAGTCAATTTTGGTCCAACGTACGACTGGTTTCTTTTCTTCACACTGTGCCTCGGTTTCCTTTCTTTTTTGATTTTCCAGTGGAGTGGCTTTTTGTCTTTGAGCAACTGGTTCGCCGACAAGTTTGTCTCAGTCAAATTGACAATATCAAACTCTTTAAACAATCCCTCGAGGGATACTGTGATTGGCTGAGAGAGCTTAGCATCTTCGTCTATCTCGAACTGGTGCTCCAGCCTGATCAAGGTTTGCTCGTTTCTGGTCTCAAGTGTAAGTAAGTGCACGTTAGCGGGCAATTCGCGAGTCAAACTGTCACGCACTGTCTGATACTTGCTCAACCACTGTTTAACGGTAAGAGAATTTTGGGAGAAAGCAATGATTGGTGAAAGTAACATTTCTTCTCCTAGTACTCGATGAAGTGCTGCAGAATCTGCTGGGGGAGCCAATATAACACTAAGCTTGCCTCTCACGACCAACCCTTTACCAGTCGTCCCAGGCTCATTGAGGGCCTCCCCGACTCCTCGTTGATCGTCTCTCAACAAACGTCTATGAAGCATGATCTCCACAGATCCATCCTTCAAACTTGAGCCTCCAAGAGATCTGTCTGTTAAGATGGTCATCTGGCTTTTGCTATCTTTGATATAAACACGACTGTTGATTGGGTAATAATTTCCCGACACTGGTTCAGTGACTTCCAGTTTCCAGGTTGGTCTGTAGTTTCTTTTGCGTTCTTGCATCTCACGGCCATTAGCATCGGTGTAGAACAAACTTTCGGATTTGATATCAGTGTCGAATCTGGTAATGATTTCTTTGCCACGGTTATCATTTACTGGAATAGGACCGATAGTATATTCAAACTCAGCGTGTCTTTGACCACTGTAGAGTCGCACAACCTGGCTCGCGAATGCTGAAAATACTTGCCTAACTTCTTGTACTAATGGGCCAACGAAAATATTTATCTCAGCCTTGTTACCGGGAGAGACAACATAAGGTTCAGAGGAATTTGGACGAAAAATATACGCACCTGAAGCTTGACTACTGATGCCGTTTCCATCACTAGCGGCATACCACAAGAACTGTTGATCAACTGTTGTTGTTAGTTTGCTAATCATGTCCGTCATACTGACAAGTCGGCCAGTCTTTTTCGAGAACTGAAGCCTAACAAATTCATTCTTAATTACAATATCTTCTTCAGAATCCTTCAGATCTGATGTTTCATGAACAATGGACTTGTGAGACTTAAATGCACCCTCACGTCGGTTCTGTTTAGTGAAGTTAACAAAGTATGTGGCGAATCCCAACGGAGGAGCCTTGACTTCAAAAACCACTTTGTATTTAGAACTACTATTTTTATCACGTAGTCTTTTCGTTTCCCTTGATAATGTGAATACTTGACTTTTCACTGGGACTCCTGTGGGGCCAAACACCACAATATAGCTCGATTTTACTGGGATTTCAACGAATGAAATAACAGTGCGCCCTACTGGATTGTAAACAGTGACGGCAAATGAGTTACTTTGTTCAGTAGCTGGACAGATGCTGATGTTCAAGTAATTGCAGAAGACCATTTTTGGAGGGGTAGTGCCAGAACTTTTGACAGCAAACTTTCCGAGAACATTCCCGACCAGCGCCTGCAAATAGGAGCAATAAAATTAAATGGTATGATGAAAATATTATTATTACTACTACTAATAATAATATTAATAACTAAAAAAAACAAACGTGAACAACTTGTTGCAACGTTTCGACATTAATCACCGATGCCATTATCAAGCAAAGTGAATCAATTATGACATAGCATATATAATTTATAGTATATGCTAACGGTTCTATAAACAATAATAATACAAAGCAGTTGAGTACGAATTTACCATGAACAACATTGTTATGTAAATCACAAATAATTTCGGTACACAATGCGGTTCATCAGACAATAACAATGCAATACGATACAATAGAGAATGAATTTTCTGTGAACAAAACAACTAAGTGAAAAGTTGCTCGCACAAAACAAACTATTTAAATAGTTTTGCTCGCACATGGTCAGCTAGACTGAATGCTAAGCCTGGGTGATATTTCTATTTCGTTTGAATCCAATTTCAATTTTTCGGTTGCTCATTACAAAAAATAATACCTCCCCTCTTTCGACTGGCCCTTTTCAATCCAAGATTCGTTTGCTGTTTGCCTTCCTCTTTTGCGAGAGAAAATTTGAAACTTTTGTTTTTCTTGCATGAGAATATAGTATGTGGGGAACCATGTTAATGAGCACACACTACTGGTTATTGACAAAAATCATTCAAACATTGCATTAACATGACCAAAACAGAACTGCAAAATTAAGAGTTTAAAATTCTATGTTTGGCTAGAAATCTCTACATTCTTAAAAAGGGCAAACAGATTTTTTTAATATAGCATTACCAACACCTCTACCCATAAATATTAATCTAAAATATTTCAAGAAAAATAACAATTTGCCTTAATGACACAGATTTTCAACAGGGACAGGTTCTGGTACATCTAGTACTCGTGTGATAAATACAAAACAGAAATCTGTGAGTATCCTGTCCAAGTACTTCAAGGAGACAAGTGGTTGTTCACACTTTTCCATATACTGAGCGGAACAAAATGTAATATAGTCAACTGAAGATTGAAATTTTATGATCATACTGTAAGTAGTGCAAGGAACTGATGCTTTGAGCATTAACCATTTATTAAAGCTCTCAAAAGAGTTTCTATGATGAAAGAGTAACCCTCGAAACATCAACTCCTTATATGTCCTTAAGCTCCTTTTAAAAGGTCTAGCTGCCAATGGAGCTGGTGTTTATCTCCAGTTTCTGTGGTGTTAATGATTCCCCCTGGATGGGAGACCAATCCATTGCAGGTTAGATCCTAGCAGGTATGGGTAACCAATTAACTAACGACATAAGAATGAAAGCTGAGTCAACTTTAGCACAAACGATAGTCCCACAACAACTAATTTTCAACTTACCGGCACTGACTGTCATACATAGTTCCACCCAGCTGAGTTTCTACATTATGTACAGTTGACATGTCTCTTAACATAATTGTCTAATCAGGACTAACCTGACACTTGGTTCCACCAATAGCTAATCGTTTTGCATAGTCATAGGCCACATGTTGTTTCTCTGTACCAGTGACAGCATCATGGTGCTGAGCAACCGCCATGGCACGTCTCAGTGAGTCTGATGATGGAACCTCCTTCTCCAGAGGACTTCCAAGTACCTCAAGCTGCTTGCAAACCTTAGTTCAGGAAAACTTTTAGTATCACTTAATTACTATACTACTATTAGTAACTGTTAGGGGTGAAAACTGATACTAAGTCTTTTTTTAAAAAAATAGGCAGTCGATGACTGCATGTGGCTCAGGCTGAATAGACAACCAAAAGGGTGTAATTTTGTGGTTTGACAAAATAATTTAAAAATCAAATAGAGTTTACTTTGCACAATTAAGAGCAAAACGATATGACGGTGCCCTTCCTTTTGTCTCTGGGTGGAATTGCTCGTATTAAATAAAAACATTTTTACAATGTATTTTTAGAACTGTTTTATTGAAGATATTAAGTAGATTTTCTATCTCATGAAAAACAGTTTTGACAGGTTGTTGTTGACGTCACTTGCAAATGAAGAATTTCAAGAAATGAAAACTTATGAGAAATAACAATACAGCTGTTTACAATAAATAAATTATATTTATTAAAATATGGGTTTTATTTTTCCACAAGACACCCTTTTGATTTTTTTTCGGGCCAATGAAAAATTAGCTGACTAGCTTAACTGATTACGCTTTCATTCATTCACTCAACACCATGATATCGTGGTGAAAGCCTTCCCAGAAAGCCTTTTGCCACAAAAAACTAGTAGCTCAGAGAGACTACACTTGGTAGCATACTGTAGCTTAAGGCTCAGGCTGCTGAATTTTAATGCAGTTTTTCCTGGTACAAATAAATCAGACCACTGTCTAGCTGATTCAAGATCCAAGAGCCCTATCCATTATGTATGTAAATAGCTACATGGTTAGCATCTTAGTTTTGGTTTCTGTGTTAAGTGGATGACAATCTTTGACCTTGACCTGTGGACGTTATACTAATCCATAGTACACCAAGCTGTACCTGGAATGGAACAAATAATGCAGCAAAGCATCTTGCTCAAGCACACAACATGGTGCCCTCACTTGTGATCATAATCCTATGTTAACACTTGTATGCTGCAAACATCATCAATGAACTGGGAAGCAATCACTTTTTACTAGTAAAAATAAGAAGTTTAATAATAAAAACTGTATATAACAAGAGTGAACCATGTACTATTAATAACAGGGTTCTATAAAAACTTCTGATTTGTGCAGTTGGGTACATTGAAAAGCAAATTTCTGGTTCCTAAGAGCATTAATAAATTTAACTTTTTGAAATATCTAATTACATTATAAGCTAAAATCCTTTACGAGTTAATTCTGTAATGTTAAGCAGATAAGAGTCTTAAACGCCCCAATGGACAGGACACTAATCAATTTCAGGTTAGCTCCAAGCAGATGCTGGTACTCATTTACCTACCCAAAAAGGATAAAAAAGCTAAGTTAGCTTATAAATAAGTGGAAAGAAGGTCTTACAAAGATTCAAACCTTAGCAAAGCCAAAGATTGACCCAAGGACCTTGTGGTCGGAAGGTAGAAACCTTACCAACTCCACCAACTATGCCGACCCAACTACATTGTAAACCTTTGTTCTTTCTGGCCACTTCTTGCCCTCCAAATCTGTTCCACATACATTTATTTAGATTTTCTTCTATAAACTATTAACTCTCTCAAGATTTAGTGACGAAGTGCTAATGCTTATAATTTCAGCTCCTATTTCAGTCAAGGCTTGGAATGACCAGGAAACCCATTATCTGATTTTAAAATGTTGTATTTGTGACTCCTGCTTTTATTTCTTTGCCAAGAAATTCATTATTAATTATGGCTATGAATAGAGTTGCCTTCATTAGAGTATGACTTGTTCTACACATAAAGTAACTGCCTGCCTTGTGTATGGGATTTAGTTTGTTTTGTTGGTTTTATTTCTCTGCTTTGGATTTCTAGTACATTTAGTTAATGAGAATAAAATATGTAAACACGAGTATAGATAGCACAAACGTGCTAGTAGCTAACTTGAAGCCACTATATTGGGTACTATGGCCATGTTGGTACTGTTACCCCTTTAAACTACCATAGCAGGTATGTAGCGGGTTTGGTACCAAGTTTGGTAGCAGATTTTACCCCTTTAAACTACTTCAAGTAAGCTACTAGCACATTGGTGCTATCTAGCTATACTTAAGTTCATCTTTATAGCCACATCCCACAAGCATCGTGCTTTTACCATTACTTACGTTCAGTTTGGGAACCTGAGCCTGTTTGCTAGCGTTGCCATGTTGATGAGGCCTAAAAAGGCCAAAACAGCTGTCCATGGTCGCTAGCAATCAAGACTCACTAGTTTAAAGGGTAAAGATTGCTACCAATGTGGCCATAGTGGCTTCAAGTTAGCTACTAGCACATTTGTGCTATCTACACTTGAGTTCATCTTTATAGCCACATCCTACAAGCATTGCGCTTTTACCATTAGGAAAAAATATAGTTGAACTGACCTGCAAAAGATTGTTACTACTCCTGACATAACCCTTGAGTGCTGGCCTACTGGTGAAATACCCAGTCCAGTAACAGTAAGGACAGTCAGCATAGGGAAAAAAGTCATCTGTTTTCAGTTCCCAGGTGAGATTGGCTTTATGAAGTGCATCAAGATAAATTGAAGGTGTTGAATAAAAGGCATTCACACGACCATCCTAAGGAAAATAAAAACTTTTCAATATTCTACATGGCAACAGTTTAAGACATTCTTTATGTCAGAAGTCTGAAGAAATAAAGAATATAATTACTAAATAAATCTAGAAAAGTATTGCTTGATGTAAACAATTTGAAAACTTTGCTTGGGAAACTTGGCAAGTTGATTGCGATTAATTTTACCAGATAAATGCAAGGTTCAAACTGCCAGTATCAATGTCAATAATCAATGTGCAAAGTTTCTCAGCAAAGGTCTTCAAATATTTCACAAAAAAAAAACAATACTTTTGCTATTAACAAAGTCAAGTTATGACGTCAACTAATTAATTATTCACACATAAATATCTCGAGACGTAAATGTGATACTGAAAAAATTTCAACACCATCCTTCAAGTTGTAGAAAGGTCTTTTGAACAAACACATAAAACTTCTTTCAAATTTTTCACTTCATATGCACTTTAAATTGGCTGTAAATTCCTGACCTTATTTACATATTTGATCAACTTGTCCATATTTTTATACCACAGGTTTGCATTTTCATAATTATAATCTGAACCCATTGTAAACATGATGTGTGAAGTTTGATAGTGTTTGGCCTGTTCAACCGCTGCTGCTACGAATTCTTTTACACGCTCCTTTATGTTTATATCAAACAAACGTGGATCGTCTTGAATAGGCACATCACTACATGACTGGTCAAAACAAAATCCTGGTGGAGGATTATAGTGGTAAAACAACACGCCTGTAAACATGTCAGAATCCTTGCCAATACTCTTGCTTCCTCTCCAAACCATTTCCATTCTCTGTTCTTTTACTCGTAAATCTTTATCGGCGTAATCGATTCGTGCAAAGAAAAACCCTTCAAAAGACATCTGAGAGAAGAGCGAAGCCTGCTCGGCTGAATGACCAAATGGATCAATGTGCCACGCTATTCTAGGTCTTGCATCTGAACCAAAATTATCCTCAATAAACTTCAGTCCATACGTCATCTGATCAATGATAGCATTGTAGTGTGTGGAAGCTTCGTCATTCATACACCATCCTCCATTGATGAACTCCAATCGACCTTCTTTCACCAGCTTCTTGACTACCGTTTTCATACGAGGGCTCTGTTCGTTCCACCATCTTTCGAAAAATGCAATCTCAACGTAAATAAATTTTTTGTTTGGATCACCAGCAAGTGCCTGAATTACTGAATCTAATATGTACTGTACACCAGCGTGTTGTATTCTGTTTTCGGCGCCATAATAATATTCGTCCACAGTTTTTAGCCAGCCAACATCGTCGTGAGTGTGAGGAACTAAATGAACTTGTAATTTATCGGAATTTTGTTTCTGGTGGTTTGTTTGACACGTAAACGATGTCACGAAAAAATTATTTAAGACAAGAAAAAGAGATAAAGCTAGATAAATTTGAAGTTCAACCGATGCAGCCATTACAGTACCCTTGGACTTCCGTGACAACTGATAAGAAAACGAAAGTCGCAACAAAATCACGAGACTTGATCTCGGCTCAATCCCCTCTTAGGTTTGTTTGACACGGCACGAGATATTCACAATCTCATTTCAAAACACGAGTCAAACATCCTCTTAAAACACATCACTTGCTCCTTTACAATCTGGCAACAGGTATTTTTATTTTAAAATAGGGTATTACGTTTTATTAAATAAATTAAGCCATGAAAACTAAATAGAAATTAGCCTTTTATCCCTTTCGGATTATTTTTTTCTCTTTCTAAAACTAATGTTCTAGAGAAAGGAGTGGAATAAGCAATAGCGGAACAGAACGAGAGTTATTCGTTACCGTCAAATTTTATAAGCAGTAGTAAAATTCTCAAACAATTAGTGGCAATATCAAAATTGAAACCGAAAACTTTTTGCTATAAATGGTATTTGCCTTTGCGAATAAAACATTTTTTTTTTCGAAGATGATAACTTTTGATTAATAGCTTACTTTTTTCTTGATATATTGTTTTCTGTTTTAATAAGAACTACCAGTTGTCAGCTTTGCTTCACTAGCCGATCGCGAGGGATAACAGAAATAGCTTTTCAGTTGTCACCGAAAAGGATGTTGACCTTTGTTTCAGGACACTGAGACTCCGTCCACACGAATCCAAATCAGTGTTGGTCAAACCGCATAAAAAAATTTGCGTTCACACGAATCCATCGATCGTTTCCTGTCGGATTCACTCATCCACACGAATACTAGCGAATAGGCATGCGCAAATCGGCTCCGCGATCTGATTTCCAGCCATTATTTTGAAATGGTTACTTTTGACGCACTAAACAAGCGAACTAAGTCTAAAGTGGGTCTGTTAACTGCGACTTTTTCTATAGTTCGTCTCCGTGTTCATCCAGACGAATAATTCGTCTTTCTGGATAAATACCGCCAATATACAAATGGTTTTTTAAAGTCAAACCATTTCTAACCGCAAACACAAGTCATTAACCTCAAAAATGGAGCATTGTGAATAATGTTCAAGTCGTCCGAATCGTTATTTTAAAAAGCCGGACTGGCTCCGTATTTGGTTGCTTGACAGAGTGCATGCCAGTCTGTCTCACTTCCAACTGTGCGAACTACCGTATATTTTACTAATAATGTTTTAAACGATCTTCACACTAACGAGTATAAAATGAACGCAGTTCAGATATATCCGAAAGAATGTCTAAAAAACAATTCAGATTTCAAATGAGTTCCAACTCGTGACCTAATCCGGCACTCTTACAGAATGAGCTATAAAACGGCAGTTGTTGGATTCCGGTCAATTTTACGTTAAGAGTCCACCATTGCAGGTCAAATGATAACTTTCTTGACACAGGTAAGCCAGGCTAACTAACTATTTGCATATAGGAGAGTTAAAAGAGAATGTTTGGGATACTATCAACTAAGGCGATTTTCAAAATAAATATGCAAATGCCCCCACTTTAACTTACTGTATGTCTTGCTGTACTAATTGATAACATCTAGAAATATTTTCAAGATTTTAAAGTTTTTTGCCTTTCCTGTATCAAAAAATGTATTTATGTTAATTGTGCTTCAGTCACTTTCAAATCATGGTGATTTTTTCGTAAAAAATATGGATCCTAACGCAAGGCCGAAATAGGATAACTTACAATTGTAGAAATGACGATTTAAGCTAGCTAGCTGCCTTCTCTCAGCCATTAGATTCTTGGACGCCAAGAAAAATGCTTCCAAAATGTACACTACGCTAATTTGCTTCAATGAATCGAACCGGCAGAGAAGCCTGGGAACAAGTTTTGGTTGTGGATAAGCAAAAACCAATGTAGTTTTGTAGTTATAGTAACTCCTGGCGGGTTGACTTTTAGAGTTAGGTTCTAGTTATATCCTTGTTTATTTACGCATTCAGCGGCGGTATGCTGGTGCTTGCCTCCAGTTTCTGGATGAGAGTCGCAACTATTCCAGGATGGGACAGATTATACTAGCAAGTGAATCTGCTCCTTATTTTGTCACCTTCGGAAGGATGGAAAGCAAAATGAAATTGCCGAAAAAGAAAATCAAAGAGCGCTTGACTCTTGGCAGAGCCGGTATTCAAACCCGGAACTGCCCTAAGAACTTACCAGCTGCATCAACCAAACCTGTCCGCCTATTCTGGCTCCCAATCGTTCGAAACAGGAAAATAGAAAAAGCACTATCTTAAAAGCCCGGCGCACACTAGAGCTATCAGCTGAGCTAATGGTCATTCGTGACAGTTGGCGTAAGCAAATTCCTCCAGTGTGCGGGGCCGTTTTGAGCGAATTTGGTCATTCGTGCCATCGGCGCCGAATATTCAACAAGTTGAATAATTTTGGTCACGAATGAACATTTCCTCCAAGTGTGCGGGCGTGCAAAGCTATCAGCTTAGCAAATTATACAAATACGCATGAGTATAGTGTTCATTAACAATCAAACATTTTCTTTAAAATCATTTTTAAAATGGCGTCGACCAATGCGATAGTTGCTGAAGCAATTTTGGAAGAATTGGCTTGATTATCCTTGCCTTGTCATTAACTAACAATGTTACATACAATTTAAGCAACTTATGTTTCGAAATAATCGGAAGGAAATATTGTTTAAGCATGAACAAAAACAGGTACCGTTTGGAAGTATTACTGCTGCACGTTAGCTTACCGGTTAGTCATGCGGACACAGCTCCCGCATTCTTGAATTCTTGTAAAGTCATGCACACTCATTTTTCTTCCAGCTTGCCGAGTAAATTTGAATTGATTGCCGGGTAAACCTTGGGTATATTTTCGCATTTTTGACGACAGCCGTGCAGATGGTGAAACACAAAAAAATCAATTGCGATTTTTTAATATAGCGGAAAGTAAACATTCTCGCCTCGCTTTCGAGTGAGTAACGAGTTTTCAATTAATTGCATTACTCATTAGAGTAGCTTTTCCCACGATTGAAACGAACAACCCTGCCATTTTTCGTCGGGAATAAATTACATGTCTGCAGATGGAGAAACAGTTGATGTCGTACAAGTTTAGGTAAGTTCTGCTAATGATTCGATCTAGATGTGTTTTGCTTCTATAGTTATTCCAAAGTCATTGACATTGTTTCGGTTTTACTGATAAATCCATGCATGGAGCTTCCTTTTTAATTTAATTCCTGGCCAATGTATAATGAAAAAGAGAATGAAGGTTGTGTCCGAATGGACGGACATATAAGCTGCTCACTGCTCAGTTAGCTTCACTGCATTGTTTTCTGTACAGCTTCTCACGTAATCTTGAATAAATTTCGATGTCAGTTTAGCTTGAGCTTGTATGAAAGCTATTCACTTTATCAGTTTATGGTTTTCATTTCTTGGAGACTAAGGTATATCAGATTCGACTATCAAAACATTCAGCCTGTCAGGTAAGTATGGAAAACTGTGGTAGTTTTCAAAGTTTGTTGGCAACTCTTGTGTTTTAGTAGGTTGTAAAAAAAAACATTATCAGGCCACATCTCAGGGATTTCAATGTAATTGACTCATTCCTTAGTAGTAAGACACAATATGATCTTCGTCAGAGCAGGTATTGTAACTTATGCATTTCACCAAATGTTGGAATCAGGGAGACTCGCAAATCGACCTCCAGTCACGGTGCCGGGCAGAGACTTGCTTCGCAGATTTGCTGGCAA
>JAOBBB020107764.1:0-13210 GCA_025331005.2 Zoanthus gigantus
AAAAAAACTCACATTTCGGACTGTAATCCTTTGTTGGAGTGAATTCACTCCATTCACTCCAATGAAGGACTACAGGACTTCCGAAACATCAATTTTTTTTTAATATTCTTTCTTGATTCACTACAGTGTAAAATTTAAAAATTAATTTTAACTACTTGTAAAACTGTTTACCTCATCAGGCTTGACTTGGACCATCCATTTTTTTGCTTAATCCACTTTCAGATTAAGCAACTCTTCAATTTGTGCAGGCCTGCTTTATCATTGTTTTAGGGTTGTGAGATCTTTATCATATAAAAAGAACTCTTAGAGTCCACAAAATTTGAATTTCACAGCAAACATGAAAAAGCAGCCGGTATGTAAGAGGGTCTGGAGGTAATTTATATGTCAATATAAGATAACAAACAAAACAAGTAGCCGACAAAAACTGCCAAAGTAGCTAGTTATATTCGCTGGCTTCCAGCAATTACAGACAACCCTGCTGGGGGGTACTCCCATGTATTAAAATATGTGCCACTGTTCAGGGTCTGGTTTTCAGACAATCCAGTCTAGAACAAGGTGTATAAATCAAGAAAATCTCATTTAGAACACAGTTTCTCAAACTCATTAATAATTCATCAATTTAAAACAAAAGAAATCATAACCATGACCATGGTTTGGAAATGTGATCTTAATTAGCATATATTTTTATTTTATTTCTTCGTTTACTCCTTAGTTTTAGTTTCAATTGAGAAGATATATCAAACACTCAGGGTACTGTTTCATCACATTTTCAAACACTTCGAATTTCGTCAAAATACTCCACTGCGCGTCATATTTTCAACTCTCTTCTCAGTGTTTGGAAATGTGATGAAACACTGTCTCTCGTGTTTGATATATTACATAAAATTTTGCAATAATTCAAACTGTTTAGTACAGATGAGAATTGGTTTAACTGTGTTTTGATTAATAACTGCACGTCGTGAATTTTTTTTAAGATTTACATGTCTGAACTCTGTAAAAATTATATTTGCTGATGGGTTTTTTTCTTTATCTATTTCTTGGAAGATGCAGATGGCAGGTCAAACTAATCATTATTAGTTTAAAGTGCTTATGACACAAAATATTTTATTGAACTTAAACATGCCCATTCAAAAATGAGTAAAAATGGTGTTTATGGCATTTTAATAGCATTCTTCCTTTCAAAGATATTGAGGTTTTCCTGATAAGCAAATTATATACAGCTATGATGTCAAGTTGTTTTAAGAGTTTTGATTGAAATGGAAATAACAAAGTCTGGTGCCATAGAAACAAAAACACTAAAATAAACATGTTTACCTAAGTTAGGCTGCATGCTATCACTTCACCAAGTTTGACTGATTTTTTTCCAAAAATAGGTGAGATATGGCCTTTTTTACCAAAGCTCTGAAAACAACTTCAGGGTTTCATTAATGCAAAATATTGCATATTTTACGCAAAAACATATATTGGGACGCAAAAATTAAATGCAATGCATCCCTGGGACACACAAGGTTGACAGGACATTATGGTGTAAAATAAACTTTTGATGACAGAAATTTTGTTTGGGACCCTAATTCAAAAACGAAGGGGTCCCTGGACTCCTCTTGAAAATTTCTACTGAAAACCCTGAACTTTGTCATAGCTAATCTGTTTTGCATATCAGGAAAACCTCAATATCTTTGGAAGGAAGTACACTATTAAGATTCTGTAAATATGCCATTCTGACTTTTGTTTGAATAGGCATATTTTAATTCCATAAAATCTTTCACTTAAAAATGGGGTATCAAAATCAAGGTATTTCTAGCCTAGAGCAGAGTCACAGACCTGGAGATTTCAGAAATTTTCGGAAACCAGTTTTCGGTTCCGTGTATCAGATTCATGGGAAACTGTCGGAAACCAGTTTTTGGTTCTGTAAATTTTGATCATGAGAACCTATTTTCTTATGAAGGAGACTATAAAAATAGGGCTGGACTTCTATAATAAATATATTTTTAGTAAGCAAACATTACGTACGTTTGGAAATTGATAGCTTAAATTAGTTATTCGGTATATTTAAATAGCAATCTGAACTCCTCTTTTCTGTTGGTTATATTTAGTGTGTTAATACTTTGTAAGAGTCATTATTGTATTTCTTACAAATTTAAACAACTGATTCTGTTCATATCGTCATCGGAAACCATTTTTCGGTTCCGTCATCTTGGCATCACGGAACCTACACGTAACCGGAAACGATCGTTTCCGTGAAATATCCTGGCCTGTTATGATTATCTTTTTACTGCAGCGTTTTTAAATTTCCCTTAAACTGTTATAAAAGGTTTATCACTACACATAACCAGTGAATATTAAAATCGTAAATACCATTTATATATATTGCCATTAACAGTAAATATTTACTTACTTATCAACTGATTTAGCTATATTAGTTTAGTATATATAGCTAATTCGGGAGATGGCTCAGATTTTGTTTTAAGGACTGAAGAGAAGAAAAATATAGAAAACCGGATAAGTAATACTGAGAGCAGCCAAATCTCGGCCTACATGCGAGGCATTGGTTGGAATCAGTAGTGCACTGTTGATCTGTGTTTGGAAAGCCGAGTTGCAATATCATTTCTCACCCTAAGAGACACAAAAAGATGTTGATTGTTTTCAAAACCTTAATCTAATGTGTTTTCTGTTTGTTTGTCAAAGCTGCTGGTACGAGCCAGTCTACAAATGTCTTGCTGTTTGCTTTACCTTGGAGAACACAAGGTGATTACTATTTTTACTTCAATCGTATTTCTTTGCTTTCTGTTGTACTTGAGACCTTGTGTTATTCACACAACTCATAGGTGTATTGTAAGTGCTGTAAGGAGATGATATATTTTATAAAAGACTGACTCCCTTCACTATTTTTGCAACCTTTAGATGTCAAAACTTTGCGTTTTTTTTAAAAAAGCTAGTCATCAGTACTCAGGCTTTCTGTTGTTTGTATTTTAGTGATAAAACTTCCAATAATTCTAACAATGAAATAAGTTATTCCTCGAAAAACAAAAGTAGTAGTAGTAGTTATATTGATAAATAGTAGCAGTGGTAGTGAATAATAGTGGTGTTATTAATGTTAGTAGTAATAATACTGGTAGTATCACTATAGTAGAAGTGAGAGTAATGCTAGTAATGTTAGTAGTAGTAGTAGCAGCAGAATAAGCAGTAGTATTGTACTGTGCGTGCAATAAATGCTCTGTTTACTCCGCTGTAACGTTGCCGTGGATCGGCCTGTGTTTTAGTCCTTACCATAAATTCCTGTACTACTGAAAAAGGTACCAGCAAATGGCCTAGTATTAGTGGTACTGGTAATGGTATTCGTAGTCGTAGTAGTAGTAGTAGTCGTAGTCGTAGTCGTAGTCATAATTATAGCATAGTCATAGGAGTATTCGTCGTCGTAGTCTTAGTAGTAGTAGTCGTAGTCGTAGTCATAGTAGTAGTAATACTAAGAGAGCAAAAGGATAAGAGTTGGTTGTGTAGACCACATGCATTGAACCCTGCATGCCGGTAAAGCTTTCACATTTTATCCACGAGCTGGCACAAGTATACGCTCCTAGAGCGTCTTGTTTTTTTGTAAAATTGATTTTGTCATACTTTAAATGAGACCTCTTGGAATCATGAACTCCATTCAAAAGATGTGAAGAGAACTCGTGAACGTATATCTTCTCAAAAGTTGACTATCGTGACTTCCAGCAAATAACAAAAGTTTATCTTATATCTAGCATTGTAGGTCTTCTGTACCTACTCTTTTCAACGGAGCGGAAGTTTTTATTTCATCTAAGGAAAAGGCCAAACTTTTGAGTTCTCACTCTATTTTTGATGTCAATGATAAATCACTGCCTAGAAAGTTCCCCTAAAACTGAAATGATCTTTCAGAATCTTGGTATAACTGCGGTGAAAGTTGCTGCATTTGCTACTATGCTAGATCTATCTAAGGCTACTAGACCAGATGGGGTTCCATTCATTTTCTTCAGACGTGTGTCTAAATCATGCTTGCCTTTCTTCAAGGATTTTCTTTTAATAATTCTTGTCTTTATAAACAGTAGCAATCGTTCTAACCCTTGTGATTTTAAACCTTAAATTTTTTTCCTGTCATAAGCAAGGGTTTTGAATCTGTCATTTCTTCCCTTCTCTGCGATCAAAGAAATTAGGTTGTCCTTGATGGGCAGTCTTCTTCAAGTTACTCCAAACATATTGATGTTCCGAAAGGGTCTTGAACCCACTCTCTTCTTTTCATCAGGTTCACTATTTTTTATGGCTGGTTTAAAGGGTAAAGCCCGCTACCAACGTGGCCATATTGCCCATTATCGTGGCATTAAGTTAACTAGAAGCACTTTTGTGTTGTCTATTCTTGGTTTTCACTCAGTCCCAAGAGACACAAAAGACAATAGACATAGCGGCCATTTTGGTGTCCCAAACAAACGAAATAATCAAAATTATTTTGTTATGAGTACACCAACATGGCCGCCATGACGTCAGGTGAAAACCGGCAATACTTGAAATTATCTTTATATTACATTGAGCCACATCCCACAAGCATTGCGCTATGACTACATCTTATGTTCTTTTTGAGAACCTGAGCCTGACAAGGGCTAGCTATGCCTTGCTGACGAAGCCTAAAAAATCCCTGAAAGTCCTTGGCTGCCAGCATTCAGGCTCACTATTTTTTACGGTAGTTTTAAGCGATAAAGCCCGCTACCAACGTGGCCATAGTGCTCATTATCGTGGCTTCAAGTAAGCTATTAGCACATTTCAGGGTTTCAGTTAATTTTTTGGGGGTACGGCTAAAAAAATTTAAGAGGCGGCTAAAAAAGTTGTCATTATAGAAAGCCCCGGCTAATTTTTAGTCGGTACACACATGCCCCCTCGACTTCCCCTCCCCCCAAAAAACACATTAGGGTTTTCATTGAGAACTTTCAAGTGCATAATCGTCAAATGAAACCAGAAAGCTTTAATTAATCGTGTGACACGGCGATACGTATCGCCGCGCTATATTAACGGTGACCAATCAATTGAATCAAACACAGTTTAAAACCTAGAGAGTTCAAACAAATATGGTTTAGTGTTTATTTTTAAGTTAGAGAATTGCATGTATTTTGACATTTAACTATACAAATTATCTGACTTCCAACCCTAAAATAGCTCCGGCGAAAGTCCGTGAAGTGATGGCGAATATTCCTCAAAAGTCAAGATGCACCGCCGAAATTCGCCGTTCGCCAGCCTTTAACTGAAACCCTGACAAAGAGTGTTGGTTTGAAGAAGGAGGATGCAAAGAATCATGCGAGATGGAGAGTGGGTGTGGGAGAGATTGCTGGCAGAGTGGGGTAAATCCGGCCACACTCATTTACGGGGATAAAACCGGATCAAAACTGGATGAGCAACAAAAAATATATAAAGGATATTACACAGTGACACAAACATATGAAGTTTATCTTCTCATGGAAAAAAGATTTGACTCTTTTGCTGCGCTCACTAATGAAATCTAACTTGTAATTTTCTTTTTATAACATAGATATGAGTGTTTTGAAAATAATTAAGCAAAACTAGACGTAAATGACCTTCAAAAGTGTCTTTATTTTGCGGGAAAAACAAAGGAATGTCAGCAATATCTACACTAGCAAAGATATGGAAAAAATGTCACTCGTATCCCAATGTATTTTCATATGAAATCTACAAGTGGCATATTTTACAGTAAAACACAAAATATATACGTAATAAAATGTGCTCTACATAAAGTTGACTAATAAGTCTTACCCAACTGCATGGCAATGGACCCAACAGACCAACCAACTCTTACTGCCTGTTTTGGTTCTTCAATGTCCGCAAGTTCAACAGGCAATAAAGATGACACCTTTAAAGACAATTAGGCACTATTCATGTCATACCAAACAAGAAATAATAATAATTATTATATTTTGAAATGGGAGAATAAAAATTATTTTCAGTATGAATTTTTTGTTATTTTATTCTGTCTAAAATATATTATTTCATCATAAAAGTCTTGTACTTCTAATTAAACATTTTGATTTCTTCCAAATATGAATTTCTATTTGGGCACAACAAAAAGTACAGGAAATTTAACTTTTAACCAAATACTTTTTTTTCATCAACATTCAATTTCATAAACTTACATACTTCAAATGTTGTCAGTCAAAGCACTTTTTGGAATCAACAAACTGTACAAACAGTTTCATAAGGTCTCCAAGTACATTGTCATCATTCAACAACATAGTGCTTTTACATAAAACATAATTCATCCAATAACTTTAAACCTTCAGCTCCTGAACTAGCCAAAACCATCCAGCCAGTGCTGGCTCCAATTTTTTCCTTCTCACCTTCCCCCCTCTAGTCTTCAATTTGCTTCCATTGCCTTTTTTTCATTATTTTAGAACAATAAATAGCCACTCAAAACACACCTACTAGGCATATGATTTTGTTAACATGAGGGAGATATGAGAGTTGAGTTTAACTTCATTTGTGATCGTAAATTCAAAACAGCAATGGTGCATGGTGCAATCATTGTTGAAAATTATGTTAGAATTTAAGGATAAACATTAGATATCGACCAATTTTCAACAAAGATCAATCAAAAAGATTTTTTCTCAGAATAGGCAAGGAAATTTAGCCTGAGTTGACAGCAAATCTAAAGAGGATTTAAGAAAGAGCAAAATTACACCACAAGTGTAAATGACAACTATGTTTGAAAGTGTCAAAATTATTTTGCATTTTGGTCCACTGATCTCAAAATTTCAAGGTGAAACTTCAAATAAGTATTGTATTCTATGTTTAATTATGAAGAAGGCTTCTGCAATCTTTGGAAAGAAGAGAATATTGTTTGAGATAAAAGAAATGAACAAGCCATTTCTAAAGCAAGAATGATCAAGAATGGCACTTCTGAAAAACCGGGGTTGCTACAGAAACTGTACTTTTCTTTTTATTAAGTGATTGTTTTTCCAATTTTTACAGAAAGTAATGAAGGACCATTATTGAAATTGTTAACATTTTGTTACAAAGGCATAATTTAGCATTTAACTAAGCAGAAAGAACTTGCAAAAATCTTATTGACTCCACATGGTTTTGGAGGGCATGAAAAATTATTATAGAAGACATTCATCATTGAAATCTGAATTTAAATAAAATTACTGTTATATTTAATGTTAAGCCTCTATTTTTTTTTCTACAAATATAACTTTGCAAACCCCAAAAATGAAATTTTTTTTTAACATTACCAAATGGTTTTGAAATTAACAGAGTGAGATAGATAAAATTTGTGTGAAGTGCATGTGTACATAAATTCATATATAATTTATTTATCTCTGAATAAAAAAATGTTGAATTAGAATACAAGCGGTAATTTTACTCACATTTTCTAAGTGTTTAGTCTTAAGTTTTGAAGTATTTTGCTCATTTATTTTTAGAAAAAATTCGTAGAAAAATGGCAGGAATGTGTAATTACTTTATAATTAATCTTAGTTTTCACTGAATATTGTAGAGCAGAGATCTCCGTAAGCCCCGGCGACCCGCAAAAATCGCAGGCTAGTTATCCAGGCCGTGCTGGCTACTCAGATCCAAATAAAAAAATTAATAAATACTTTGTTTTGCATCCAATTGCAACGGCCTTTATAAATTCCTCTGCCGGCTACTCCATTTTATTCTCCTTCTACTCCGAAATTTAGGGAGAACCCTGGTAGAGCTATTTTGAACTTTTTTGATATTGAAAATTATAAAGTTAATAGATGAACGAACATTTTGACAACTGGATTTTGTAATTTGTCCTCTGTGAAAAATGTTCAATTTCTAATGTGCATATATGTTTAAATTTTGAGTTGAAACCTCCCAGAATGCTACCATTTTGCTCCAGGAACAGTAAAGAGATTGTGCACATGGCCTTCAGGAGTCATGGGGTTAAACTGTTGATCTAATGTTATGAAACCCAAATCAACTTACTTTACACTCAAAACAAACTTTACCACTGGTCACACCCCAAGTAGCTCTACCCCCTGCAAAGAGGTATGTGAAGCAGTCCTCAGGTAGGGGACGGCAGCTAAGACCATCTGGCATCACTTTTAAGTAGATGTCACAGTTGACTAATGATGAAAAAATATATAACTTTATTGAAGAAAAAAACAGGAAATTATTCTTAAAGACATGTTTTGGCATGCTTATGCCATCATCAGTTTAATAGACTGATAAGTGATACGTGTTACAAGTATAGAATACATAATATGAATAAATTATGTACAATATGACATAATGCATTACAACACAGTGAAACGGAAGTTAAAAAAGTATTGAAATGATGTAACTGTTGAGGCCAGGTTTATTCTTACTAATATAAAAGGCTTCTTTAAGTTTAAGATTAATAGAGCTGATCAATAGAGCTATTCGCCAAGTCCAATGTACGAAAACAAGGCGTGTACATACCCTTGCATGAAAAATGTTTAAAAATATGTGAATTTTTATCACTTACTGTATGCTCTTTAATCCTAGTAGAAAAATGGTGACTGGTTTTACCAATATAAAGTTGTCCATTTTTTCCAATATTTATCATTATTGCAACTATTACGATCTTGTAAAAAATATATAATTACATCACTGAAGATTTCACAACTACTCAATGTGTCACATAATTTTAATAAAGTTAACTATTAGGAAGATTATGATATATAAACCACAGATCTGATGAAACATTTTGGAACTCACATTTGTCCATAACAACCAGTGACTGATCAAGCTCAACTTCTTCTTCCTCTTCTGGTTCAACACTAAAAATGTTACATCAAGATAAAAAACATGTTAGGATATAAAGCACCGAGAGAACACAAGGAACTCGAGCATTTACAGAAAAACACCAAAATACATAAACACAAAGTGATAAATAAAAGGGCTCAATCCCGGTTTCTGGTAAACTACTCATGCACCCCTCTAGGGGTAGGATAAACCTTAAGCCTAGGGAGGAGTGGGTGAGAAGTTTTTAAGAAATCGAGACTGATCCAAAAGAGGGGAAAAAAAATTTTTTTATACAAGACACTCATGCTAGTAATCACAGGGTTTTACTAGACCAGCCCATTTTTTTAAAAGATAACTTTCTTAGTAAAGATCCATGTATTTTAAATTTTTTTTATTCATGTGGTCAATGACTGATATTAGTCTGGTTAGTGTCAAATTTTTTTTTGTGTTTAACATACAACACTTAGCTAAGAAACTGTGTGATAACAAAATCAAGCATCAGAACCACAAGCAGGGTTAGATTAGTGGTAGTGTGCTAGTCTAAGCTAAGAAAGCTAAATCCTTTACAAGCCTAGGGGCCCATGGAGCCGGCACTTATCTCCAGATTCAGTAGTGTTAAGTGGATGAGAGTTTTTGACTCCCCCTGGACAGGACACTGATCCATCATGGCTTGAAATCCATGACGGCCAGGCAGCATTTGCCATGGATGTTCCTGGCCACTGCCGTAATGCCCCCAGAATTGTGTACAATTTATGGCCACAAATGACCTGCCTCTTTTCTGTTTGGTGCTGCCTAGCTTAAGAAATAGGTGTTTAAACATAGGCTATTTTTCTGTTAATATCACCTGAATGAGCTGAAATGGTAACAGGTCATTTCACCCATGGTCGTTTCGCCCCACTTCCTAGGTCGTTTCACCTCATGTCTAAGTTGTTTTGCCCCATGCTGAAGTTCGTTTCACCCCAAATGTATAAATGGACATTTATCGCTCATTTATTGCTCAGAAAAGTTGTTCACGCAGGTAAGGATTTTGTGATGCTCTGACAAAGGGCTAACACTCGAAATGTCAGCTTACTTCAGTTTAAGACGATGAAATAATTAGCAAGTATGAATATAATAAATAAAAATTAAGTTGACCAAAGCATGTGGGTTGTTTTGTAAAAACGAGAGAGGATTCTTCGGAATGAATTAGTGTCCAATTGCAGGCAATCTGAAATCAATTTTCTCTTGACAAGTCTTAATGCTTAAATATTGATTTCTTAAACTTTTTAATTCAGGATAAAGAGCAGTTTCCAAACATCAGATCAATAAAACTGAGATATAATTCAAAATCAACCGCAACTCAACTTTATTTTCATTAAATCACCAATAAGGTCTTCCAGAAAAGCACAGTCTCTCTGAAAAAACGTAAAAAATAACTACAAAATAAGTTCAAATAAAGCTATAGCATTCATGGTTTGAGTGTCCGCACTATAAAATTTCAATCCAGGAATGTGATCGTACCATTACCAAGTTTATCATTGCATGCACCAAGCTGTTACGGTCAAATGGTTTTCTGAACTTGTTTGTGTTTCAGTCAAAAATATTTCGATATTGTCGAAATTCGAACCATGTAAGCTTACTTCATTTTTGTTAAAATAAGAAGTAGGAATATCAAGTTATCATGTAGGCACATCTAAGATAATCTTTAATTTGTCTACCTGTTTTTCAGATGGCAAGTGAACCTACAGAAGCTATATATACTTATTTACAGTAGTTCGCGAGATCACTGTCAACATCACATTGCTCCTACCAAATAAATATCAACATGTCAAACTGGCAGCACGAGCTCCATCATCCTCTTCAGCTTTATCTTTATGTGGTTCAGGAAGTTATCAATGAGACGGTAGGTAAAATCTTACAGCATAAAAGATTTTTTGACTTTGTTCACTAGATCAACTGTTTTTCCCAAATGCAAATTTAATTGGCTAAATTACGATTCCTCAGAGATAGTTGCGAGGTCGTTATAGAAATGTTAATAAGATAAAACTAAACAGGATTTTAATCTGGGTTTAGGGTTAAGCTTCTCATTGAAGGATTTTTATCCTTTCTTTGTTTAAGCTTTAGCTAACTTTCCATTTTATTGATTAAATACTAAGTAAGTTTTTATTGTTTACAACTACGGCTGCCATCGTTTCTCAGACCTGCGATATAAACAAGAAATCATCTTGCTGCGATCCTTACTTGTGTGAAAAAAGTTTGGAAAATCAGTAAAGAATATTTTAAAACAACTTTGTGAGCAATAAATGTCCATTTATACACTTGGGGTGAAACGAGTTTGGAATGGGGCAAAACAACTTAGACAGGGTGCAAAACGACCTAGGAAGTGGGGCAAAATGACCTGGGATGTGGGACAAAACTACTTGGGACGAAACAAACATAGGGCGAAATGACTTGTATTCGCTGAAAGTGATCAAATTATTTTGAGGTGATAGTCAAATAAAGAACACAAACAAATCCTGTGTGCTTGGTATGGCCTTGGGGCCATATTTTTGGCAAAAATCTTGAGGCCAAAATGACCGTAACCCTAAAATTAGATAGCTCAAGGCCTGAGATGCTGGTTCTCATTTACCTATCACGGAAGGATGGAAAGCTATCAGTGTTAGCTTAGGCAGACAAGAAGGTCCCACAAATATTTGAATATCAGCAAAGCCGAGGATTGAATCGGGGACCTTGTGGCTAGAAGACAGAGACCTTACCAACTGCACCAACCATGATGCCCTGTTTGCTAGCCTGCACACTAGTTAAAGTTTATAGTGGACTAGCTAGTAAACTTGTTTTAATACTAGTCCGAGTGTCTAATAAAAATATTATCTTTTACCAAGAAAGATTTTGACTGTATTTTTTGTGCTCCCATTCCAAATTATGCCATACATTACAAACGTATGTTTTGTTCTGCCTGAAAGCAAATTTCTCCAAAAAGTTAGCACATGTTGATTAAATGTGTAATTGTCACTCAGGTTCCACAGAAAAACAGAACAACATTGCACAAGGTGGGGCAAAGAAGTGTATACACTGTACCAACTAAAATGGACCTCTCTTAATTGTAGCTTTAAAGCTTAGCTAGCAGAAAAATTTGCAACAAAAAGCTACATACTGATGCATAACACATCTTCTAATCCTTACAAGAACATGCCACAAAATACCCCACTAAATGAAAGTTAGGAACTTTGTTCCAAATACAACTAACACTTGTCTAATAATTAATCTAAACCTCAAGTTATCTATGTTACATACTGTAACTGGTATAATCCTACATACTTAACATTTAGGAGTTGCTGTTCTTTGTTGAACTTGCTAAATTAATAAGAATTATCTTTTGAACACTGAAAATATTTACCTTTCTTCAGCAGTCTTCTCATCTTCTCTTTCTTCCTCTTCCTCATTCTGCTTCGATTCAGCTAGAGGGGAGTTCATTAATAGTTAAACAAAGCACAATATCAATATGAACAACACAACGAAACACATGGTTTACAAAATCATTTACACAAACATAAAAAACAGTTACACTACAATTAGAAAATCATTTGGTTATCACAATAATTATCATCAAAAACAATTCAAACTTTTTTAATCTTGTGTTTGTATCACTGTAAAAAAAAAAGCAATCCAGGCATAATCTATTTTCATAGTGCTTTCGACAATGTTGCTGCAATTGTTAACGACAATAATAATTATTTCAACAATGTATTTCAATTCCATTGACTGGTATCCCTGCAACAAAGATGGATATTTTATTCCTTCACATTTGAGCACAACTATTTCCATGTTTCGGTGTTCATTTATTACTACTACAACAGTGCTTAGACTCCATTTCCTTTGAGCTGGATTTATTTACATTGTTTCATTTGTTAAACATATTCAGAAGTCGAACTGCCTGGGCTGAATGTATTTAAATGACGCAAGCTACTATTATAACATTATATTGAGCAATCGTCGTTATTCCAGGCTTTCATATGACTGTAGTAGAAGCAATATTCCCTCTCTGCATTAAAGCTGCAAGATTATGCAAGTCACCTGGACTACAACTTACATTTTACAGTTAAGCTTCTTTAAAGCTACAGAGCTCCACCATTAAGCTGCACAACATGATCTTGGAAGAGCTGCTTTATTTTGCCACAAGTTTCAGCTCATAAAAGATACAATTGTTATAAAAATTGCTATTAGAGCTTCATTTCATCCTGAGTCATCTTGTATTATTTAAGATTCTGCATATGAAATAAGGTGGAAAACATATAACCAGCTGATTTTTTAATATTATATTACATTGCCTTCTATCCTACTATTAGATATCATTACTCTGTCTTGTATTACATTGCCTTGTATCCTACTATTAGATATTAATACACTGTCTTGTATTACATTGCCTTGTATCCTACTATTAGATATTAATACACTGTCTTGTATTACATTGTCTTCTATCCTA
>JAOBBB020107848.1:0-32085 GCA_025331005.2 Zoanthus gigantus
CTCCCCATTTCTAATATTGTAGCTCAGTTTGGCACTTTTGTACCTCCAGAAATACTAGCAGGTTAGAGAGTCTAAACAGACGTGTACTTCGAGCAATATTTAATGACTGGAACTCAAATTATAATGAACTTTTAAACAAATCTGGAACAATCGCTCTTTTTAATCAGCGAATATGCAATAATTTTATGTTTACATCTGTCTACAAATGCCTTCATTACAATGGTTACCCTCTGTATATGAAATATATGTTTAATGTTAGGCGTACTTTGCGTAAGTCGCATAAATTGACAATGTTCAAATGTAGAACTCAAAGATTTAAGAACAGTTTTTTCCCAACGATGAGCAGTAAAGCTAAGTTAAATCCATTGTAAATTAACTTGCATGTATAATACATAAATTTTTGTCATTTATTGTACTTTTATAGCTGTAGTTTATTATATAGTGTTGTAATTATTTTAAAATTTTATTATTAGTTACCAAAATTTGCAATTTACTGATTATGCGGTGCGATTATTTTGGAAATAAACAATATTATTATTATTATTATTATTATTATTATTATTATTATTATTATTATTAAATACTCACTTTGACGAACAAATGTTCTTAAACTAGCAACTCCGAAGACTACTAACTATGGACTTAAATCTTTCAAGTATTTTGCCGCTAAAATCTGGACTTCACTTCCTGAAAGTGTAAGAACAGAACCTACTATCCTGTCAAATAATCAGAAATCTTAGATTTGAATTATGAATGTAAATTAGTGTGTTATTTTTATTCGTTTTTATTGTTCCATTCGGAGAAATTAGCCTATTACGCTATAACAAATTCGAGTTAAAATAAAGTTTATGTGATGTGTCATGTGATGTGAAGGTGCAATTATACATTGCGGCGAGTGTGTAGTCCAGCGGTTATGGACCACAATTGTTCAAATTGGTGATAAAAGCATGAAACTTTGGTAAATTACTAATGGCCGTAAGGGTAGTAAATCCTGATATAGGGCCAAGCCGAGTTAAGCTCTGGAGGATGGAACTGTGCATGTCCAATATTCACAGCATGAAAACGAGGCTGGAAAATAAAAAACACCGAGAATCGTGTATTTTGAGTCAATTTGCCAATAGAAACGCCCATAAGTAACATTTACGTCATTTGCATTCCAGTAACATTTATTTCAGATTTTAAGATATGAAAGAGTGCTTTTAACGCTTTCTAACATTCAATATGCTTTGGTACCCTGTGGTAAGACTATATATTAGGCTTTTTTACTATAACAGTCTTTCTTTTTTGATGGAGAGTGCCTTTTCGGGGAAATAAAAAACCCATTTGATCCTTCTAAGTCATAGATAAAATCACTGATAGCCCATAACACTTATTAAATGACTTTGGTACACTGTACTAAAATAAAAATGCTTTTCCTGCTATGAAAATATTTGTTTGAAAAAAAGAATCATTTTCCTTCAAAAAAAAAAAAACGTTATTTACTGCTCGTTTTTATAGCCTTATGGATGTTAGCTTTAGTGAATACTAGTCCATATTACTTAATAAATTGATTGAGTACCCTATGGTATGTCTAGATATGAGAGTTTCCTAATACGCAATGTGCTACTATTTGACAAAAATATGTCTTTTCTGATCAACAAAAACTCATTTGGTTCCACTCTGGCATAGCCAATTGTTGGGATACCCTGTGATGACCTTAAAACATAATCAAGTTCTTTCCTCAGACGCATCGGATCAACTTTACTTCCCATCGGAGCGACGTTTTTACTGTTGGCAGTTGCCACCACACTTGCACGGGGCAGTACACGCCAAATTTGCTTTTGCGCATTTTGCGCAGCCTTCTACATGCTGTTTTGCAGCCGCAGTAAATTAAATCATAGCAAATCTCCTTTGCTTGAGGAAGGGTGGTCCAGTGCGGTGACTAGATCCCGTTGTCTTACTGCCATCCCCACTCTGCTAGATTTGGAATCACTGGATCTCGAAGCAAGGTCTGTCCCCATATGTGTCCCCCTTGGAATACAGCCCTTCTGACATGCTGTTCTAGTGCTGCTCTTGTGGGTGGAACACCATCTAGGTTATTTCTGGAATAGAATACAATAAAAGAGAATAGGTTAGTCTTTTTTTTAAACACAAATTATCTGTATGAAAATGTTTGCTTCTGCCTCGCTTGATTTACTTTCACATGGTTGCTTGTTCTATTATACAGGAGGACTACAAATCTCTCGATCATTGACATGCAATCCTCACTAACATCTGATGGCGGCGACTTGAGAATGCTGAGAACTGGTAATCAAAGGAGGATACCAGTTAGAGCACAATCGTTTCAGGGATGTATCTTTTTAGAATGTTTGTATTATTTGCATGTCAGTCTGCACGATAAATCACTAACCTGGTGTGAGTTTAGGAAGCGCACTCCATGTATCCCACACCGTCCTCTTTCGCCTACCCCCGAAGAACACATTGTCATAGCCGGTTAAATGCATGGAACATTGGTAGGACAGATGCTTTCGGGCCTAAGGAAGTTGCTACTATATGAGCAGGTATGCTGTGTACATTCTTGCCAGTGCCATTAGTGACCCAGACTTTGTGTGCAGGTAGGGTGTTAGCTACCGCAATAGCTAGGACTATGACATCTGTATCATGCTCCTTATTCTTATCAACTTACATCCGTTGGAAGGCGCATCCAGTGCATGGACCATAATACGTGTATCCGCCTTTTCATGTGAACATGGTGCCATAAGCTCAAGGTTTTTTCTCTGTGGAGAGATGACGTCATTCCCATGGGTTGAGTAGACTACTTTTCCTGCAGCAAGCGCCACGGAAACCACCTGTAAAGTTTTAATGTACGATTACAGAATTTACATTAGTTAACATTGATTTCATACCTTGTTAGCAAGAAGTTTGAACAATTCATCCTTGTTCTCATCGACTCTTAAGAAGCCTTTCCAGTCTTTAGGAATCTTGGTTGATCCCAGGACTCTACGCCTTTGGCCAGAACCCCTTTTCTCTCTCAGGGCATTTTTGAGAGAATCATTCTTGTACACATCCCACACGAGGTGAACACGAGTGGCAGTTTCAAGGTGCTTCACAACATATGGAAGAAACACGTGATTTGAGAACTCTTCCAATGTGACTGCTAATCCTGGTTTCAGCATCTGTACGATGAAAGCTCCATCGAGAATCACTACATCTGCTATTGCTCGAGTAGCAGTTTGATCATTTTGGGTTAAATACGTCAGCAGGTCCGCTTTCTGGCCTTCCTTGAGGTTCCCGAGGTTTGGCAATGACGGTGGCCAAGGTTGATTTTCGAACTTGAAGAAATCTTCTAAGTCGCCATCTCGGACTTGACAGGCTATGTAAAGGCGAGCAAACAACAAGCAGTCTTGCTATCTTGCCAACTTTAGCCTTATCCTTCGAGACCTTTTTCTTTCAGATAACAGAGTCGTCCATGATTTCCTTTGTATGGAGTGCCATAAGATGCAGACCTTCTTCCTTGAAAGGGTTGCCCAGTTCCTCGAATGAAGATATCGTGTTGACATCTTTTTCAAATACATTTTGAATGCCTTTTTTCTGCTCGTAGTGGTCGTATTCGTCAGTTGTGGAGCTGTCGGCCTCGAATTCTTGAATCATCCGAGCTATCTCGGGATCTGCCACCATCCATCTTCTTAGTGCAGCTGGGTTCTCTGTAAGACCGACGTTCCCTCCGTCACTTTTCGCTGCTGCAATTACTTGCTCATGAGCATGGTCAAGCGCAGTGGACGAGAATTCCCTTGAGGTCTTGTGTATAGTAGAATAGCCCTCCTGGAAATAGTTGTACATATCAAGATGTTTGGGAGATAGGATACACATATCGCAATAATGTACGGATAGCCACCGTGCATAGTTACCATGATCCAGTACAAGCATCCAGGGTAGTAACTTACGTATGGACTGCAGATACATGTTGAAGTTGGCTTCTCTAAACGCTCTTAGTAGACGTAAGCAGACCAATTCCAAGTCGAGCACTGAAGCCCAATATCGAAACTGTGGGCACTTTTCAGCCATAGCCTTCTTCCAGTCCTCCTCAGGCATCAGATTCTCGTTCCCTTTCATTCTGGCTATGTCGTCGTTGTATGCTGTGCACATCAGGATGAACAAACTGGCAACCGCCACTTGGTGTGCACGGCGTGTACGGATTAGATGGCTAGCTGTTAGGAATGACTATCACGCCTTCTGTTGCCACTGCAGCATTACAGATTGCTTCTGCCCAGCCGCTGCCACCTACGCACTTTCCCAACATTTTAAAAGCTGCCATTTCAATATGCAGACTTCCAAGCATAACTACGTTGTAGTCGACCAATGACCACTGAATCTGCTTCTCCAAGGCAAAATATGGCTGGTCAAGTCCGATAACTGAGACATGAGAATGATTGAGAGGGTGTGTGGCTATCTTAACGACTTTCATGGTGTGCGCAATCATGGCCAGAGAATGTGCGTTCTCCACGAACATTGGCAAAAGAGAGATGTTTGCCGGTTTTCTCCCACTTAAAGATTTTTCTGCTCTGAATGCCGCCCATGACGCAAAGTCCTTTGGTCCTAACTTTTCCTTTGATATCAATTTCTCGATGTTGTGGGGCCAGTTTTTCTCCTCTCGGATACCACTATTATCTTTTCTGGTAGAGACAGGAATGGACATGCCATGAGGGAGCTCTGGTGCCCTAAGATCACTAACTGGTAATGTTGTAGGAGTTAAATCAATATAACTTGATGGCAATTGTGCTATTTTCTTAGTGGTAGTCGGCTTGGTGGCGTCAAAAGTGTCGGGATCTCTTGTTCCTAGTTGCTCATCAGAAGAATGTTACACAAGTGTATTGCAGTGTCCTGAAAAGAGCCATGTGAAGAGGTCGAGCTTGGGTTACGATCTATATTGTCCACTGCTGAAGTTGTAAAGACTCGCACTCTTAGCTTAGAAGGACAGACGACACCTTCGCATTCATATCTTTCTAAGAAACTGTTTGTGGTTTCGGTGGAAACAGATTGTAGAACGTATCGATCAGCGATCTGTCTCTACTTGCACCATGAATTTTCAGGGCTGTGTAGATCGGAAGTGGGCACTCCCTCGCTTTTATGTGATGAGTACTGCCGATGGAGTCAAGTCGAGGTCGAGCTCTTTGGATAGAGTTGTACACTATCAACTGGGCGATTGACAGACAAGCTTTTCATATGGGTCGACATTCGATGTTGGGCCTTTAACAATCATACCAATTAGTGTTAGAAGGGACGCAGGAACGGAATTTGACTGGCAATCGGGAAGAAATGAACCATTGAAAGTGTTCTTAACGTTCAATATCTCTCTTCCCACTATGTATGCAACGTGCTAAATACGTTGCATCCAAATCCATCTTCTTAGCTCTTGTTAAGGGGGCGTCGACAAATCAAAAAAATTTTCACGGCAAAAAAACAATGAAACTCCATTTGAAGTGCTTTGCATTTTTTCTTTGTAAAACACTAATGACAGGAAAGGACGTCCTACTGCTGCTACGTCACAGGTACCAGTCCCCTACCGCTCGGCAAAAATATAAATTCCAAATTTTGTTTTGATTAAAAAGCATACTAAGTATAATTTTTCTTCGGTTATTCGAGGAGCTAAGGTGACGAAAAAAGGAAAATGAGAGAAAATATCAATTTACATATGAATCACTTACCACATTTTCCTTTATGTAAAACCTCCAGTGGCGCGAAATCACGGCAGGCCGAGTATTCCATGTGGCATCTGCTGTTATAGGTGAACTTATCCGAGGCACAAACGGGATCCATTAACCCCGGACACGGACTTGGAGGGCACCTGCACTCGGGGGTTCTATCTGTTCCCAAGTAACATTTTTCGTAGTGACTTGTGCACTTCACAAATTTACACGGATCTGCAGCGATAAAATTTCATAGACACCTGAACAGACATAACTAGATAGCTGCTGAAATAAATAGCAAAACAGTTATTGTTCTTCAGCAGTATACCTAAATTGCGTGCAATTCTACAAGTGGTTTCGCCTCCAAGGCAGCGAGCGTTTAAAAATGAATAAAATTTGAGTTTAAATTTCAACAAAAAAACAGTAAAAGTTTGAGGTATATACATAAAGTTTCTAAGAAGATATTACTGTTCTTAACAGCTCAAGAATGGTGGATAGCAAAACCATTAGTAAGCCATACATTCTATGAAAAACTTCTTTTAAATTGCGGGAATAAAACTTAACATTGAGGACTTAAGTTATAAAGAACTTATTTCGTAAAATAATTTGAAAATCAGTATTTTTGTTTTTGCAATTCTAATAAAACCGAATGCATAAAATTATGGTGACGAAAAACTATAACGAAAGATTCATCTATTAAAATCCGTAGTAATCATAACCAACTAAAGATCTGCTTGAAGGATAATTTGCTTGGTTTCACACAAACTGTTTTAGTGTTAGCGATCCTTTGAAAGAAGACTTTCTAATTTTACTTGGGAATACTTTCTAAAAGAGGAATTGAGCTAAACGAATTCAACAGCCATTGCCAAAATTAGATCAAAAAGAGTAGTCAAAAGATGTATTCGTACAAAATAAATATATTTGATCAGAAAGCGGTTCATATAATGGTCTTATCAATCTAGTAAAATCTTACATAAATGCACACAGCTTTCATACTATATCCTTTTTCTGTTATTGTTCTTTAATTATCTATTTGTGTTATTTGTGCACGTAATGTCAAAGATATGGTACAAAAAATAAAGAATCTTAAATCTTGAATCTTGAATCTATATGATATTTTTTATCATTTGGATAACGGTGTTTTACAGCAAAACTAAAACACTCGAATTTTCATTATTTTCACCAGTGAAGATATGAAAAAGTTATATGCAAAATGTCCCGGATGTATGCGAGCCAATATTTTTCACTTTCATCCATAAGTTATTTCTTAGATTTCTTACATCAAGTGTTGTGATAAAATATAAATTCCAGCAAATCCCAGTTACCGAGAAAAAAAGGTTGTGTCATTAAAATACAATAGAACTTTTTCACGGTATAAATTATTCTTTTTGTCTACATTCAAATTTGCCCGGTAAGCCTCGTTTACGAGCTTTAAAATCAAAAGAATATGTTATGCAATACGAGGCTAAACGGGCAAATTTGAACGCAGACAAAAGATGATTTAATCCGTGAAAAAGGTCTATAAGGTAAGGAGAACTTCTCGAATTGCATGCTAGGAAATGAAATGCATTGTGGACCTGTTTTGGGTTGTTTTCGGTAGTTTTGATTCCGTCTGTTTGTGTTGTATCCAATAGTTTCCTTATGGTCGCTTCAGTCTTTTCGGGTCTTTTCTGGTTCGCTTCAGGTCGCCCGGGTAGAACTCGATTTTATCGAGGCAACCAGGGTCGTTTGGGTCGCTTCAAACGTTTGCGGTCGTTTCAGTTAAGTTTTCATATAGTCTTTCCGGTCGTCGAGGGTCGCCTGGGCAGAAACGACCCTTAAAGACTATATGGAAACCAGGCTTCAGTCTGTCCTCATAATATAAAAGAACATGAAATATTGTTTTCACCAATCAAAAGTAAAATTCACATCTTCGCGCCATCATGTAGTATCCTCTATATATTATGTTTTTTAAAACAATATTTAATGATTCTTAAACCACATTTAATGTTTTTCAACAAGCCATTTTTTGTTTTGATATTCTTAAGGTATACTAACCACATGTGCCGTCTGTTGCCTTGGTAACGTTCTTCTTCCCTTCACAAGAAATAGCTTTCATTATGCATTCATTTACGTACGTTTTCCCATCTGAACCGCAAATGACGTCTAGTTCGGCTGGGCATTTCTCCCGGGTCGGACATTTACAAGTCGCTTTGCCATCCGGGCTCTCGTAACATTCCGCGTGCATCGGACAATTGTACATGGAGCAGCCTCCCCCTGGAAAGATGTGAGAAACGAAACAATAATTTAAGTTCATAGTTGCAACATTCACCAAAATTATTAATATAACTATTACTTGATTTTTGGTATTTTTCTTAGCAGAAGTTTCAGAAGTTAAGGTTTAAAGTTTTGAGAATCAACTTAGCTTTTTGAGTCGAATAGGAAGTTTAAAAAGGTGGAAAAATCCTCTTTAACATCCAGTTTTCTATGCAAAACATGTTTTTCATATAATCATGACGGTTGCGTCACTGGTACAGATGTTAAGAACAACTTTCCGGGTTTGATTCCCAGCTCTGCCGAGATTTTCACATTTGTACGGCCTATACTGTTTCACCAAAGCTGTGATGGATTAGAGTTTTGTCCAGGAGAAGCCAAAGACTTTCATTCACTTAGCACCACAGAAACCAGAGATAAGCGTCGGCTCCATGGACCACTTGGCTCGAAAAAGCTTAATGTATCCGAGGATTTATTTTGCTTCACTAATGAACTTGTAACTTAATGCACTAATGATGCATTTTATGTGCCAAAAACATTTTCATTTAGTGTCGTTATTTTCTTCATGTTTATGACTGAGATCTTATTATTTAGATTCTTTCTGATAGAAAAATCTAAAACTCTACAAATACAGAGGTTATACGAATAACTGCTATGAGATACCACAACAAAAAAGGCAGTTGAAGAATAAATGAATTCTTACCACACGTTCCTCTGTTTGCCACCCTCAGCGTGTTATCTTGAGTTCTACAAGCCTGTACTTTAAGGTGGCATTCACTTGTGTATTCCTTGCCATCCGTACCACAAACAAGTTGCGGGGTAAAGCTACAGTCCCGTGCATCGGGACAAGCACAGACTGCCGTTGGTCCATCCTCTCTGCATACTTCATATGCTTTGCATTTCTTTGCCGTACACGGCTCTTTAAGGAACAAACAAGCATTAGTTTTCTTTATCTTTATTGGAAAGTCAGGTTAATATTCACACTTTTTAACTCGCTAGTCTTAAGCCGTTCGTCTAGTCCCTAACGTCTCCCACTTTTCTATCACGCAACTAAAAAGAACCTAAATACTCGTCAAGAAGAGAAGGGATGTAAACCGGTGTTGAGGTTTGTCCTTGGTCGCAAGAGAGCCGTGGGTTCAAATACCACTTGAGAATCGACATTTTTTCCATGCTCTCCTTGTATTTAATATAATGCTCTTGTTGTTAAGTTTCATCCTTAATAGAAAAACAGTGTCAAAAATCTTTCTCCCACCAAACTCTCTTTAAGACTTAAATAACAAAAACCAAAGAAAACCACTTGCACTTGTGATTGACTTGAGAGAGAAACAACTAGCGTAGCTCTAAGTTGAGCACGGCCTACCGATACGATATGATTACTGTCGCTGTATAGCGAGTTATTGTTTTGATCTCTTGAATTATCTTACATGGTACAGTTAATCCTCATTTTAATTGACCATAAATTAAAAATTAAACTGTAAAATATCAACCAACCTCTTCTTGAGCAGAAAAAAGAATAATCCGAACGTGCTCGACCTAATTGACGTCAATAACGCGCTGCAAAACAGATCCTAGGTAGATATTGCGGGTGCAAAATACCACCTAGGGTTCCTGCGTTTAGAATCTTATTTGCAATTGTATTGGCTAGAAATACAAAATGCGACCTCGCAGTGACAGAAACAAAGAAAAAGGTTATTAGTATCTTCTCATAACAAGCTCTCCGAAGATAAGGGGCAAAATGTTTTAAATTATCAGAATAACAAGTTTATCAATACTACTCGTACAAGTTATGTATTTAGACTCACTGCATTGTTCCTCTGCAATAACAACCAATCCTCCATGCTGGGGCACCTGCTGCTGGCTCTTGCAAGCTTCAGCCAACATCTTACATTTATTTGGATATGTTTGACCATCACTACCACACACAGGAGTCCCGGACTCAGGGCATTCACTGGCTGGCTTGCACCTACATTCATAGTCGCCATCTTGTTTAGGAATGCAATGGGCGCTCTTGGGGCACTTGACAAAAGCACAGACGTCTGATTAAGGTGAAAAAAAGTTTGAAGTTGTAGAGCGGTTTTTCTTGTTTAAGGACGACATTTCAGTAACAGCTTTTGACAGAAGTTATATATACGGATTTAATTGCTCCTATAGCATTGTGAACTTACGTATCACAACCAAATCTAGTGATAAAGATAGGTATCAAAAACCAAAGTGAATGTCGTCCACCTGTAGTTGAGATCTCAAAACGAACCGAATGTGTATCCATTGTAAACAAAAGCTAGATACTAAAACGTTGTACTTTTATTTATAAATCAGAAAATCTTAGAAATGTGGTGTTAAATAAATAAATATATAAATAGATTTACCGCAATATCCTTGACTTTGAACTTGGATGCTCTTGTTCCCTTTGCAAGCTCTTGCCTTCATTACGCATTCATTCAAGTAACTTTTTCCATCTGATCCACAAACAAGGTTCATCGTTCTAGAACACTTACTTTCATCTGGACATACACACTTCGCTTGACCGGCTGACATAACTTGACAAACGGCAAAGTTGTCACATTTTATATCCTTACAAGCGTCTGTTGGTTGCATTATAACATGAAAGAAACAATATTTCATTAAAAACGAATAATCGTTATATCTGATTAGCGCTCGTTAAATTTAAGAAGGTAAAATGATTTTAAAATAATAGTATTAATAATAGAACTAATAACAATAAGAAAACATAATAATACACTTTTAAAAAACACGTATTATTAGTAATAACATTTGTAATTTCGTTTCAAAAATATATATTTCTTCAGCGCTATCACAACTGCACTCTCACTAAAAATAGATTTGACTTACCGCACGATCCTCGACTAACTGGGACAATGTGCTTTCCACTCTTACACGATGTGGCCTCCATTAAACATTGATTGATATAGGTCTTCTCTGTTTTCCCATCTGTAGCACAAACGGGATCGACGGTTGACCACAAACATTGCCGTTCATCCGGGCACTTACAACCAACTGTACCAGCGGAAAAGGAGCAAGTCGCGTAATTATGACACATCTTCAACGAACAAGCAAAGATTACAAGTCCTGTAGGATGACAAAAAGGTGCGTTTTAAAATTTCATTCAGGGACGTGTTTGTATTTTGTTGTCAAGTCCCTTAGAAATGAAATGTGATAAAACGGTCCTAAGAGACGAATCTTTGCTACCTCATTTTTTAATTATGTCATCCGTGTACGAAGTGCAGGATGATATACTATGAGGGGGCTAAAATGTCACTCTCGGTCTGGCTGTTAGCACGGTTTTTAGGACTGATGCGAGCACTTGGAATATGAGCGATCAAACATGGCGGATTTCTCTCAGGCTTTGCATTGTGATTTGTGTGAGTAAAGTTTACTCTATAGTTATGGAATTTAAAATCTAGCTATGGAATCGAAATTAGAATCGCAGGTTATTTTCAAGCTTTAGTGCTACCTGAGGCTTAATCCGGCAAACTCCAACAAAATCGAGATAAGTAAACAGTGGAGTTGCCTTCCAACGTTTTTGTTAACACTCGATACTAAAATTTGAAAGTTGTAATAATATTGATCTTGAATAAAATAAATTACAACTTTATTATTGCATTTCTATTGAAATTATTAAAAGACTTAATCTACGGATGAGGTGATTCATAAGCAGCCCTTTGATTACAATATGTATTAATAAAGATTTTCAAATTGTGTGTATACTAACTAGTTCCTAGGAAGATACCGTATTTGTCTTAATAAATGCTTATTCGAAGGCGGCGATCATTTTAAAAGAGACAGAACAATTTTTAATATGATTCATTTATTTTCTAGCTTTTTAAGCTGGTGCTACATGGCTCGACATTAACTTTTCAACTTACTAGTCTAGTGGCAAGTGTCAACCCCAGGGCTTATCCCTGAACGGGCTAGCTGCCTTGGCAAAATCCATAGCTACCAGACAGGCCCAGGTTCCCACAGATAATAAGTATTATTATATGAAATACAGTTGTATACCGAATGGTAGCAAGATGAGAAAATGATATCCCCACTCTCCCCAGCGGCGATACCATTTTTAAAAACACATGTGTGATATCATTTTTGAACCAATCAGCTTTTAGCATTTTCGCGCGGTTTTCAATGGTCCGCGCGCGGGGTTCTTTGTTTTTGACGCAAGCGAAAAATTTTAAAAAGCTGTTTATACCTATAGTTAACGTTGTAAAATGGAAAAAAAAACACAGTAATGCCTTCCAGATTCGTGGATGTTACTGATAGAGAGCTGACACAGTTTTTAGAAAAAAATATATAAGGTTTATGAATAATTATTACAGTCTTCTTCATTGTTTAGCAAGTTTATTATCTACCTTCATTTTTTTTGAAGACAGGAACAATATATACTTATGCTTATAATTTTTGCTTTTTATTTAATTTTGCTTGACTGTGAAGATTTCATATAATAAAAAGAAAATTACACGGCCGCTTGGAGATACGGATTTAATCTTTTGTGTTGAAAACATCTCTCACTCGTTTGCTTCGCTCACTCGTAAAAGAGACAGTCGAAGATAAAATGCGTATCTCCGCACAGCCATATAATATCCTCTGTGTATTTCTGCTACAGTTCATCAGGTAGGTGCATGCCAGCCGGTTTTGTAGCAAATTACCCTTTTTAGTTTAAATATATAAAATCAACAACACTTCATCAAAATTTAAATCTAAACTTAGAACTCAGGCTTTGATAAGGTTTACAATCATTTTGAAGAAATGTTTTGCCGGTTCAAGTGTTATAAGCAAAGTCTTTTAAAATGAAGATTTTCTGTATTAACTATAAAGTACATCAAAATCTTAATAGCAACATTTTGTATAAGCCATGCATAAAAAATCAGTACTACCTTGCATTTCCTGGTTGTAAGTCTCAAATAAAAAAAAAAGATGTTTACTGGATGTAGTTGACTAAAGAATCAAAGACCTAGATAAGTGAATTCTCAGGAACTGTTTGAAAGCTAATTTCTGATTCAACATAAATGCTTATTCTTCTGTAATTCAGAATCAACACTTATTTCGAATCCAGATTAAGCTATCAAATGGAATTTATAAACAGCTAACATATGACATATAATATAAGTCACCGTATGGAATCCAGAATCAGCCATCATAGGATTCCAAAATGAACTACCCTATGGAATCTAGAATCAAGCACCATATGAAATCCAGAATCAGCTGCCAAATGGAAATCAAAATTACCTACCATATAGACTCCAGAATCATCTAAAATATCTAGGGTCAATACATTTTTTTGATTCCAGACTCCGCAATCATCTGGAATCCAGTTCTTTTATTGATCTGAAATCCAGAATCCCTTTTCCCCTGTTAAAAATCCTACCTGATAGGAGGAAAACTAGTTGGGCTATTTACAAAGAGTGGTCGAGTGGTGAATTTGTCTCTGGGATCACCGAAGACAAAATCGATCTTTCAGTAGTCCGAGTCGGGGATTGAACCCGGGTCATCCGCATTTAAATCTGCTAATCTGACCACTGAGCCACGCTGCCCTCAATCTGCCTTGAATTCTGAGCGTAAACTTAATTATAACGCATTTTTTCTTTAAGTTAAAAACAGCGTGAAATATCTTAATGTCAGAAAGAACAGAAAATCTTTCAAGCAATTCGGATCAGGACTTCTGTTGTCAAATGTTTGCGACAAAACAGGAACTTTTGTTCAATTATTCTTGTCTTGACAATGGTATCATGGAGACACCGAAACAACGACTTATAATTTTAGTATTTTGTTCAATTATTTAAAAAAATTCATTTATTAAAAAACCAGCAATTATCAGTTGCAACTTCTGACTATAACAACATACGCGAAGTCTTATCATGCTAGCAAATTTGCCAATCCCTCAGAGCATCAACAAAGCAGTGCTTGAATTAACGGTCGAACAAAAAGTTTACCGGGCTACTAGTTTTTGATAAGAATAGGAGTCGGGGATAAAACTAAAAACAAAAACTCAACAGAAAGTAACACTTAAATTTTGATCAAAGTCGTGCAGACTCGGTGTGCAATGCAAGGAATGAGCGTGCCGCATCTTGAAAACCAGGGAGATTTCAGGTTTTTGCCAGTGTTTTTCAGGTTTTGTTTACTGCAATATGTTACAGATTAAAGTCAGGCGGCAGGTTGCTTGTTACGTGACCGAACGCAGGCTTTGCGGTAACACAACAGATAACTTTAATTTCACACGGCAGTTACTGTAAACTTACAAATACCGTGACTGGTCTAAGACAATAGAGAGTTTAAGCACCGGAACATTTCTTCACAACGGAGGTCTATTTTCCGTGCGTAGACTGGATCGAGAACGGCGTTTTTGGCGCGAATTTTTTACTTTAGCAGCGCCCATATCACAACGACGGACACACGTAGGGTAAAAAGGCGCGAAAACTAACTTTGAAGAGCTCATCGTAAACAAACTTTAGATTGTAAAATTGGTTACACATACGGCAAGAACCTGGAGCAAAAGTCAGTGTTAAAGTAATTGTAAGGAAATTATTTATTTAAAAAGATTTACTGACGATTTGTTCGGTGCTTGAAGCTATTCTTTGATTTAAAAAAAACTTTGCAGTTCGGATAGACCAACACGGAGGCAAAAAGCAGCTTGTAGGCCTCCGTGACGATCACCACGACCGCGTGACGTGTTCAGGTATGCGACATCTGCTGACAGTTTAGTTCCGGTTGGCTTCCGTGACAACAAGAACGCCTGGTGCTTAAGCTCTCTATTGATTGGTTTACACGACCCACTGGACTAATCACTACTTTACACTACTTTTCAGACTCAAGCCAACTTGCCTTATATGCTTTCTAGTATACATTCTAGAGAGTTCTAAAGTATCTAAATTTCGAAACATTACATCATCGTTATGATATTGTAGGAAATTATATCATACTTTCTTGTCATTATAAATACTATAGTGTTTATGCACACTGACAAAGCAATTCTAAACTCCTAGAATGTTCTGATGCATGGAAAGTTCTACAGAGTTCTTTAGTGTAAACAATTATTCAAAAGAGTTCTAGACTGTTCTTGACGGATATAATGGAAATTTAAAGAGAGTTCTAGTAACATTAATAAAAACATACTATTTTTCGTAACACAATATTTGCTTTTCCTGTCCCAGTCCGTTTGCCTTTTACGGATTGTACGGTGGCCTGTGTATAGTTTGCGGGGTGCTGGCAGTGATTTTCGAGAAAAACTTCATGATTCTTTCAACTAGTTTTCTTGGATCATTAGCGGTTTTTCACGGTAAGTAGTCGCTTACAGTTCATATAAGCGTTTTCTTTGGTATCTAAAAAGAACTTCTGTAAAATATTGTAGGATTGAAATTTGGACAAACACCACGCACTGCTTCTTTGACTCCATTTCGGATTTTGGCTTTTTATAGTTAAGTCAAAATTTGTTTGTTATTTTGAACAAAACCATTTTATGACAATCAGGGACGCTCGTGTTTAATGATTGTCCGCACTTCAATTATCAACATTCACGCCCACTTAACTGATAATGACGTTATATTAAATAGGTGCTATCTGGAGCTATCATCCAAAACAATAGCTTGAACCATTTGACTTCTATTCTCGCTTCGGCGTAGTCTTTTCTAATTAAAATCGCCATTTTTCTAATGCAAATTTTTGCCAGTTTCAAGCCTCTCTTGGGGCAAAATACTGCTGCTCGGTCACATTTTGTCTCATTAATTCACCAGATTTGCAGTTTTTTGCAGTTTTTTGCCCCCACAAAGAACTGGGGCGAATGAAATTTGCATTAGAAAAATGGTGTGTTACGCTGTCGAATTAATGCTATTTTATGGATAGCTAAATCTTATTCAGAAGAGTGAAAGCTAGAATATAAAATTTACGAGTGATACGCAGCTGCACAAAATTATATTAAATGGAAAGCACGCATTGATTTGTAAAATACAATTACTGTACCGTAGCCTGGAGTACATGAAGTCAATTACAGCAATTTGAATCTATTCTGTTAACTTCAACGCTACTACTAAGTTTGTTCCTGACATCTAAACAATTAGCAAATAAATTATAGCGATACACACCAATGTCAGTCTAGCCCAGCGTCCTCCAAATCTACTTCCGAAGCCACGGCTAGCTTAGATCTCAGTAAAACAAGGGGGGACGAAGGGTGGAAGAGTGAATCCTTCTCCATATAAGTCTTATTCCTCGGGTAATCCCTCTCAAGTTATTTTTAGACATAAAACCCAGCTCTTCCGCGGATGTTACTTTTGCGTTACGTGGACTTTGCTCAAAATGACCTGAGATGAAATGGCGGGAAATATAGAGCAAAGTCATTTTATAAGTTTTGTCAACGAACTCGGCTTTTCCTCCATGGCCTCGTCTATTCCACAAAAACATCCACGCAACGAACGAGTAACATCCGCGGAAGAGATGGGTACCATGTCTAAAAATAACTTTTAATTTCTTAAAAGAGGGATTACCCTAGCAATAAGAACTATATGGGGGGTTCACTCTCTTACCCGTCATCCTCGTTGAGTAAACTAAGTATGGTAAAAGTATTTCGCAAATCAGTTGTGAAGGTTTCATAGATACTTTGTGGGATTTGAACAGATAATAATGGTAGAACAATACAAATTGTGTTGATACATAATATCAGTATTATATCAGTGTTAACATTTTTTAATATTTCTAACCAATGATTATGATAATCTCTTAGGTATTGATCATTTTGCCAAAACTGGTTTCATAAAACTGTTAGGAACAGTGTTTCGCGAGACAATGCACGCTATATCCAAAGCCTTTGAGACCAGGAAACCTGTGCAACTACATCTGCCCTCACATCTGTCGAATGAATGTAAGTGTTGTTTAAAAAAGTAAGCATCATAGATAAAACTAATCGAAGATAGTTTATACAAAAAAGTGACGGATCTCGGAAAGCGAGGTCATTTGTCAGTAAGTTCTTATAAGCTTGTAAACAGAAGTATCTGTTTCGAGCAAGCCCGCATACATCATAATTTAAGTAGTTCTAGCCTCCGTTTGAAAGATAAACACGTGTTTTCTTTTTTAATCCAACAATAACCAAAAAACATTTGGGCTTCTGAGGAGATTTGAACCCACAACCTTCCAAAAACTGAGCGTACGCTCTATCCACTGAGCTACAAGGACTATTAAAAGAGCGAATTCGTTTCTTACGTTTTCATAGTCTTGTGAAAACAAGAACTCGCTCATCATGATTAAAATATCTTTGCCCTATCCACCGTTTTACGGGTTGTTACAATAATCTGTAAATAATCAATAGTTTGAAGGAAATGAATAAATAAATAAATAAATATTGCTACGCCGTGTCTTCTTTGCAAACCAACAATACTCAGAGAAAATTTTTGCTGCTGACGGGATTTGATCAACCCACAGCCCTCCGAACACAGGGTGGACACTCTATCCACTCGGAGCTACATAGACTCTTGGGAGAGCGAGGTCATCTGTCCCAAAGAAAACCTCACATGTCATGATTTGAATATCTTTGCCCTAGGTTCCTTATATATACAGGTTGGTAGAATAATCCTGTAATTATAAATAATCACAAGTTTGAGCAATGGTTTGAAATGATGGAATTGAAACCCAGTGAACTACAAAGACTCTTAGGAGTGCGAGGCCATTGTTACGTTTTTAACTGTGAATGTAAAACCAAAAAGGTGCAAAAGACGTCTTTATATGTAGAAAAATAAAATCGAAACCAGACAAAGAATACTGATGGCGTGTGTAACTTATGTTTATACGTTGTATTTTTTTTTCTTTATGATGGAAGAAATATGTAGTTAAATATATGCAACATATATATATATATTCGTGAAAATATACAATGTATCCGACTATATATTTCTTCTGGTATCAGTATTTTATCTACCAAAACATATCAGTTGCAATAATAAAGACATGTTTTTTCAGGCTAATTTCTAACTGAGATCTTACTACATTTTGATCTTTTGAAAATGTACTTCGTTTTTTAAAAAAGGTGGAATAAAAATAATTTTCTATTTATGAACTTACTTTCTCTTTGGACAAACCGGCAATGCAAGAAAGATCATCAAGACTTGTGTTTAGAAAGCCAAGGTTGTCAGACGTCACATTCAAGATCCCGGTTGTTATCAGTTCGTACTCAGTAAAATTCAAAGCGGTCTGAAGTATCTCAAGAACTGTGAAACTCTTTGTCCCGTTGTCTTCGAGCCGTCGTTGTGCTTCTAAAGTGGACACTATAATGTTTGTCTCTACACCATTCCTAATGATTGCATTCATGACATTTCTCAACTGCAGTTTCGTTTCAATTGGAACTGTCGAGTTTTCTTCGCAGATTTTCTTCACGGCTTCAAAAGTGACAGTTCTAATAAACTGCTGCGGCGGTTTGGCTTGCAAACCTGCCATTTCCAGGAGTGTAAATTCAAAGCATCCACTTACCAGGAGCTCAACGGAGACGTTGAGTGCCACAGCAATGTGACTAGTGTTGGTGGTATTGGTCAATGCTGTAACAATCTCCAAAATGGTCATTTCGCTCTTTGATTTCACGTCATGGGGCAGATTAACCCTAAAAACTGTCTCATTCATCTTCAGTCCAGTAGACGAAACCAGACCAAGCTCAAATGTGGACAAAAAGAGAAACACACAAACTGCGGCCCTCGGAGCGGCCATTTTTCAGCCAACAAGACTGAAGGAGACGGCTGAAAAACAAATAGGTTCTGCATAACTACAACAATATATTACTTTTCAAATTTGTTGTTTGCCGTTTTGTCACGTAGCAAGCTCAATATGAGTTATAGCTTTTGCTTTCAGACCAGACGGTAACCCTTTGTGTTGCTGGCATTGTATGCAATTGATATGGTAAAGCGGGCCCATTGCTTTTGTCTCTTTCTGTTAAAGCTTTTGTAAGAACAAGTTGGTCCTCTGCACTGACAAAGGCTAAGTCACGGCTCCACCGAGGCCAGAACAGAAACCATAAAGAATTTCAAATAAAAGAAGGTATGTGTTGTTCCCCATTCCACTTTTATTCAAATTACTGTAGCTGTAAAACCTTGTATTGGCTGACTAAAACCATTTAGTTTGGGCTTTTTTGTCGTTGTTTTTGGTTTTTTATGTTTGGGCAAATCTTATCCTATAAGTTTTCTTTTTTTAAAAAACAGATGGCCGGATTTTAAATTCTATAACGAAGCGTTTAAACTCACAATGTTGCATCAATAGCATTCACCATAAAAGCAATTTTAAAAATACACCAAGGGATTATACGAAGAATTTTTCCCATTCTCAAATATACTAGTCATTTAGAAAAAAAGTCAAATTTCAAGTTAAATCTTTCCGTTTTTTTTTTTTCAAATGTCAAATGAAGCGAAACTTTTAATTTAAAACCATGAAATGCTTCAAATGTTTGTTGTAGATCGTATTTCTCTTTCAATGAAGTCATGATGAAATTCCAAAACGGACCAATCAGTTTTTTTAAAAAAAAGTTCTGAAATGTCAATCAGAAATTAAAAAATGTCAATCGCCAACAATACAATTTTTTTTAAAAAGCTCTTCATCAAGAAATGGCAACTAGTCGATATGTTCCAAACAGGAATTTATTCACATAATTCTGCAACGAACTTTCCTGAACTCGACTGCATGCAAATTAATTCTAGATAAAGTTAATATCTATTGTCAACAACTGGAGCACTGTTTGATTACCTAGCAACATTCAAGCTGTTATTTAAACTTTTGGAGGAATCGAAACTCAACTCAGTCCTGTGCGCGTGTATTTAATAAAAAAAACACTTCACTTCATGCCTGAATGGAACAAAACGGCATTTTAATTTCAAGTTAAACAATATGAATTAAAACACGGCTACTGACCACGTTATTATTTCTATAAAAAAGCATCGAGGTTAGTCGCCATCTCAAGCATGTATTTTAGACAACTCCAAGGTTGCCAAGGCTGACAAACTTATGTTTCATCATTCATTCACAGCGAATGATAGGGCTAAATTAACGCACCGAATGTCCACTCATACACTTCTTTATAATTTATAGCGACATACAATTTTCACCGTGATCTATGTCTACAATTTGCGTTGTAAACAATAAAAATCAATTAATGCAGGATATATTATATTGTTTTTTCTTACGTAAACCAAAGTGAATAGTGCTTTTATGCTTTCATGAGGAACACATTCACAGCTTGTATACAATGCTAGTCACCAAAGTCCAAACAATGGCGGAAAAAAAAAAAGATGCGAAGTATTGAACTTTAAATAACTTCAATGAGTTTTAATTTTTAAAAATCAGTTCTAGTTGTAGTTAAATTTTTAGTGCTAACGAGTACTTCTTGAAATTCAGCCAGGTCAGTTCCCAAACTACAGAGTCTTTGCAAACTATTGACTGATCTAATCATTCGAGTCTTACTAAAATGATATAGAAAGAAATTCCTAATCTCATGCATGATAAGACTAAGAGACATAAATTTTACATTGGGTCATTGCTCTCAGTTTTGAATCCGCCCTGCTCGACTGAGAGTTACGTAATAATTTTAAGCTTGCCTGTCATTTTGCAACATTTCTAATATTTCGTCTGATTATAAAACAAGTTAAGGCTTTATGCGTGTTTATTGCAATCTTATCAACCCGAACACTAACACTCTACTTCATTTGTCGGTCTGTCTTCGGTGTTCACAGGCTAGATCTTAGGCCTGCAGGAATCGCCTCAGCCTTAGCCAATTTTAGTAATAATTAAGTAATAAAACGCACAATGTTAAGTGTCATTTAGATTCATCTATTTCTGAATACCAAACTACTGCGATTCAAAACTAAAACTGTGGATGCTACTTCATCAAGAAATGTGACACTGTTGCCGTATTGGAGTAAACTTTTTTCTGAACTCGTGAGGATAATAAAGTGATGAGTCTACCAACAAAAGAGAATTAAATGACTGAAAATATTACAAGAAAAAAAATTAATTTATCAGCTACTCTTGGTACTTTTAAAAGTTGACAAGAACTTTGCGACACATACCTTTTCTTCTCAAGAGTATGAGGGATCCTTAATTGGGTTTGTCTAACGCTTAACAGCTCCAAATGATTTTATGCCGTGTCAGAATTGAACCTTAAAAGACTAAAGCATTGCTGGAATGTTCAGTAGATCAGTTGTAATGTAATTAATTTGCATTTCAAAGCTTGGTTCAATAATCAAACAATCTAGAGATACAAAACATTGAAAAGAGAATTAAGCCACACTCCGAATGTAGAATGTGTGTTGATTTTAATCCGAATGGCAAAATATTCTGATTATAAGATTTATTTTGCTAGCGTAGCAAATATACTCTAGATACATTTTGCATTTTAAGGATCAGTTTTTTCTTTTTGTGAAATCACACTGAACGAAGATTTTCTGCAAGACGGGTTTCGAACGTGCTTGGGCAACACCTACAAACACCGCTTACGCTGACGTAACAGTCCAGCAATCTTGTTTGTGTTTTGAAAGAAAGCATCTCATTAAGTGAAGGTCGCACAATTTGAACCTCTCTGTTTAGGTTAATCCAAGCGTTGATATGACGTTAAGTAAATTCTATATTTAAGACTGAAAATTCAACACTATAAATATATATATGTATATGTATACGCTGTGTCTCGGTGTCCGACCAGTCGTATAGGGAAAGCTGTGGGTACACGCTGCAATTTTTTCTCGCACTCACAATGCAATTTTTGTTTTTTGTTTTTTGTTGCGTTGCCAGCGAGAGGCAAAAATGCGGTATATATCATGCCCGCGGCAGTGACTGCAACGATGTCTCGCAACGTAAAAAGTTATTGCAGAAAATCAAAAAGTTTTAACTTTTCTCTGCAACATTTTCAGGATTGCACGTCTAAAATTAGTGAAAACTGAAAATTGCAGCGTCTATCAGTCATGTTCACTCACAATGCAATAATCCTATTCAAATTAGCTAAAACTTGCCAAAACCGTGACCCCCGTATTCTAATTAACCAATTTAAATATTTAATATTTAAAAAAATGCTTTCCTTATATATGTAAACATTACTCTGCCATGTCTGTTCTTTTTCATAAATCCGGCCAAACCTCAATTACTTGAGTATCTCAAAATAGCAGATACTTTGGCTTAAATACAGGCTACAAATGTAAGTTTGTAAAACTCCCTGAAGAAGTCAACCCTAATTAAACGAAACGCGTAGGAGAATAACAGAACAACATTAGTATACGAACAGTGCTGCTCACTAGTCTACATTTTTTTTAAAAATCGTAATGATGATGGATTGCATTGCGAGCGCGAGAAAAAGTGCAGCGTGTATCACTCGATCAAGCTGTATAACTGATTGAATTTCTCTTACTTTCATTTCAAACTTTTTTCATATGATAGACGCTGCAATTTCTCACTGCAACAAAGATTTGAAAATGCATTGCGAACGCGAGCAAAAATTGCAGGGTGTAACCACAGCTTAACAGTGATTTAGAAAAATTTTGGTTGCTCGTAAAGCGGACGTTACTAAAACCAGGAATAGGGTATGGAGGAATGAGGAATGGGGAATGAACGGGTTTTTTTTTACGTCTTTAAAAAAGACGTTAACTTTTTAACGCCTTTTTTTTTGAAAGAAAAAAAAACGTTATGACGTTTTAACTTTTTTTAAAAAAGACGTTTTCATTTTAAAACGCTTTTCTTAACGTTTTAAAAAAACGTTGAACGTTGTTTGAAACGTTTTTAATCAAGAAATGGTCCATGGTTAGTGTGTGTCTATCGAGTTATAGATGCACTCGGAAAGTTAGGAGAGAATGAGAGGAACGTAGCTTCTCGAGTGCTCTCCAAACTCTTCAAGTGCATCTATAACTCGATAGATGCACAGCTAAAACATAGACCATTTCTTTTATAACATAGCCAACCATTTTCTATTAAGTTTCCCCAACCACACTGCAATTTATTGAGTCCTGATATTATTTTCTGCACATGCGGCAAACCAGTGTTTCAAGTAGTTTTTAATGGAGAAATAAACACATGCAGTAACTTTAGATCGTTTCACACAGAAAACAGCTGACTGAATGCATAATTCTCCTAAATAGAGTTTCTGAAAAACGCGCATGCTTGATAACGAGAATTCAATCATGAGAAACGAGCCCGTAAACCATTAAGTTGTACTGCTTAAAGAAAAGTTGAGAATTTTCAGCCATTTTTCTAGAAAGTCAGAAATCCTCAACTCCGTGAGCGTACAAACTTGCATCAAAAAAGGGAGCACGACCAGCTATGTTATAAAAACGTTTTTTAAAAAAACGTTTTCGTTAACTTTTTAACTTTTTTTTTCTTTAAAAAAAAAGACGTTAAAAAGTTAACGTCTTTAAATTTTAAAACGTCTTTAAATTTTAAAGACGTTAAAAAACGTTCATTCGACATTCCTCCATTCCCCATTCAAGGTTTTAGTAACGTTCCTAGTAAAGCGAGGTTTATACTTCCGATATTTTGGATTATTGGGAAAATATAAAAATATAAATAAATTTATAATATAAATTCTTTATATCTATAAAGAATACTTCATTTTTTCTTATAGAAAAAGCAAATTAGTTACCCTAGCTTATAGTCAGAACGTCAAGAAAACATTTGTTTGGTGTTACAGAAAATGTAGAAGTATATAAAAGAAACGTTCGAGGACTAAGATTTGTATATTTGATCCAGACACAAAACACAACCATAAGCGCATTGGTTCTCGAAGTCAATTTACGAAGTCAATAAACGCCGTTTATGTTTGGTTTAAAAGTGTATACACCGCTTCACTGATAATTCAAATTTTCTCAGAATTCATCTGATGCACACGGCAGGAAACTTGGGCTTGAAGTGCATGGAAAGGCATAATGTTTGACTCGCCGGCAGACATTTTATTCATCTTGCTTTCTGCAATAAGAAAAATAATTTCTAACATAACATCGCGTGGCTTTCAAAAACAACATGTCTGGCAAACGAAGTCAAAGATTATAGTTCTAGAGAAATTAAAGATGCGATAAGCTTTCAATTGTCTCAGAAAGTTACAATAAAAGCGACTATCTTCGCTATAAAACAATAAATGCAATTTTTAATTATCTCATGTTGATTCTATACATAACATATGTGAGCTAGACGTACTGTACAACTTTGCTAACTTCTAACACCAAATAAAATTAAAATTTGTAAGGTAAATCAAGACTCGTGCGCCCAGGAAACTAAAAACGTTTCCGTTGTGTCAAAGAACTTCACCAGAAAATTCATTTTTACTGCAGCCAAGAATACAGCCTTCGGACAATCCATTATACCACAGGTAGACCAAGCATTATTTGTGACACTAACATATTGCATGTGATTTATATAGTAAATGTATGGGATTTTACGAATGTGCTCGAAACGTTTTCAAAATGAAATAAAAATCATGAAATACCTCAATATCCTTGACTTGTTGTTGTATTTTGTCATCGTTATGAGTTGTTTCGGGTTGGTTTCTGGTGCTGGAAGAAACAAGAAGGGTGACATATATATGAGAAGAAGAAGTTGGAAACGCGCTATCGGCCCGCTCGAACTCTAACGCACGTAAATCTTCAAAAGCGACTTGAAATTCAAAGATTTTTCGAACTCCTACCTTCAAGATAAATTTGCAACAAAGTTAATTGAATCGTATTTGAATCCTCACACGAAATATTGATGTCACAATCCAAGCCATTTGTAGGCCAAACGCTACTGTCCAGGGCCGTTGCCTGTGTTGCATATTCTGATTTGCAATGGATTTCAACGGTCGAGCAAAAATACAAACTCTGTGGGGCAGACAAGTGCGAACTGGACACCGCCGCGCTGATTTATCTCAATTCTAATTGGTCGTGCGCACAATGGTTATTCGTAGTACTGGTACCCAGGTAGTAAGGCAAATCGTCCTTCCTTCCTCCCTATTAATCAACTAATTGGCAACGTGGTGAGGTTCCTACGTCAATTTTCTAACGGTCGGTGTCTCGGGTTGTGGGCCCACGCATTGTAGATATCTGAATGGCTACAATTGATTGCATAGATGGCCGCGGTTCATTTTGAACATCCTAAAAACCTTCATGTAATATACAGAGTAAATCATTGCCTAGAGTATTTATCGACCGATGTGCTGACGAGAATTTATGGCGACTGGATGTCCGCAACGGAATATATTTCGCTTCGCGTGGAGGTGCGTTTGAAATCGAGTGTCCTGCTTTCACTTCCTTTATACTGGGAAGGAAACCCGACCCGATTGTTAAATGTCTCCAGATGCTATAAATGCACTGACAAAAAATAAAAAAAACACATTCGAGGTAAAAAAACCTTATTTTTGTCATTTTTAAAATAATTTTCCGATTTTTTTAAAAACAAATACTTTCCCATACAAAGTCTTATTAACCGTCATTTATTATCATTTCAAACATCACACAAATTTAGCTTGGGCTGCCTGTGGTCTGTAAACATTCAAAACGACGTGTTGGAAACACAAAGGTGTAACAGACGTCAAAATGCACTGTTTTCGGGAAAGATTGACAAGACACTATTCTGATAAATCTGCATCACTGGACTTGCTAATGAATAGTCCATGTCAAAGAAATGTTGTATCATGACTGAGTAATCAGGATAAATAAATCTAAGATTGCAAACACCGTGTGAGCAGCAAATTGTTTTTAGCATGCTAAAAGCAATTTCTATTCTCGGTCAAAATCTTGGGGATGGTTTTACAGAATAACTTGAAGTGGAACTCCCATGTGTCTGAAGTCGTAATAAAACAGCAAAAAGGCTCTATTTTCTTTCTCAATTGAAAAGAGCAAACGTTAATCCAACACAATGTTCATCAATTAATTGGCTGTGTTTTAATTGTCTACGATAACATGCCTCACTACAGATGCTGTGTTGGCCTCTCTGGTAATGACAACTGGTATCCAGATAAAATTGTGAGGCATAGTCATGTTGAAGGTCAAATGACTTTTCACTTCATGACAAAAGACCAAGCCAAGAGAAGAATATGGGAAGATAATAGTGCCAAAGGTCGTTAACATTTCAAAGCCACTGACCATGTGGTTTGTTCTAATCATTTCCAGTATGGAAAAACAACATATCAATATCCTAATCCCACACTTTACCTTAAACTGAGTGACATGAACGCAAAATGTTAAAAGAAAAGGAGGAAATTCGAGAGGCACGAGATATCAACTGTAACGTTATCACTCTTGAAATACGAGTAAGCTTTCCCTGAATAAGCGGCGAATCAGGGGGGGCAGGTGATATTTCTAATAATGGTCTACTTTTCAACCAAGTTTTAACATTTATTTATCAACATTTATGATTTGTAACACTTGCCAATAAAGTCGTAAGCTGACATCACTGTGCTTATGGACTAATCATTAAAAACAAACAAGAGAGGATGAAGGGTGAATATAGAGTGAATCCCCAATATAGGTCTTATTCCTAGAGTTATCTCTCTCACTCTTATTCACTAACTGATCCAATCTGCGTAGGGATGATCTTGGATCCCTATTCCAGCCAATCCATTGCCTTTGTACTGGCTGTTTCCCATGTTAGTCCTGACCCAGCCATCTCCACCTTCTCTCCTAACACATGTAGAATGCTTAGCTGCTATAGCAATTCTGGCTTTAACACGTCAAAATATTGAGTAAATACAAATTTCGGATATACAACATATTCCCATGATTCTCTATTTTATAACAAGAGAGGATGAAGGGTAAGAGAGTGAATCCCCCATATAGGTCTTATTCCCAGGGTTATCCCCCTCAAGTTATTTTTAGACATGGTACCCAGCACTTCCTGATGTGTTTGGTTAAGGTTCTGATGTGGTAGACTGGGATCTGATGTGTTTGGCCGGTTTGATGTGGTAGACTGGGATCTGATGTGTTTGGTTAAGGTTCTGATGTGCTAGACTGGGATCTGATGTGTTTGGCCGATTTGATGTGCTAGACTGAGACTGATGTGTTTGGTTAAGGTTCTGATGTGGTAGACTGGGATCTGATGTGTTTGGCCGATTTGATGTGCTAGACTGAGACTGACGTGTTTGGTTAAGGGTCTGATGTGGTAGACTAATACCTGGTGTGTTTGGTTAAGGACTGATATGGTAGACTGGGACCTAATGTGTTTGGTTAGGGTCTGGTGTGGTAGACTTGGATCTGATATGGTTAGTTTAACGTCTGATATGGCAGCCTGGGACTTGATGTGTTTGGTTAAGGGTCTGATGTTGTAAACTGGGACCTGATGTGTTTGATTAGGGTCTGGTGTGGTAGACTTGGATCTGATATGGTTAGTTTAAGATCTGATATGGTAGCCTGGGACCTGATGTGTTTGGTTAACGGTCTGATGTTGTAAACTGGGACCTGATGTGTTTGGTTAGGGTCTGATGTTGTAGATTGGTCTTGATAAGGTTGGTTAGGGACTGATATGGTAGATTGGTCTGGATAAGGTTGGTTAGGGTTAGGCTTGATATAATAAACCGAGAACTAAAATGTTTTAATCATCACCGTAATATAAGAAGATAAAAAATGCTCACGTTTTAAGAACAACATAAGAGGGATTTCGTAGGATGGAGCCTAGTAGGTCAGGGCCTTTCATAGACAGATGATATCAATCAAAAATTATTGTAGAAGGTTGGATTCTGATATGGTCGGTCAGGGCTGGTATGATAATAGGTCACAACCAAATATTTTAAGTTGAGCTCGTAAATATGATGGGTCAGGACCTACATTGATTGCGTTTCAGTATGGTTGGTCAGAGCTGGTATGTAAGATGTTTCAGGACCTAGTACAATAGCCTAGGCACCAGTATGGTCGATCAGGGCTGATATGAAATGTCGGGACCTAATATAGTAGGTTGGGTTTCAATATGGTCTTTCAGGGCTGGTATGATAGATCAGGACCTAATAATGTAGGTTAGGTTTCAGTATGGGCGCTCAGGGCTGGTATAATAAATCAGGACCTAATAATTCAGTTTGTATTCCAATATGGTCATTCAGGACAGATATGATAGGTCAGGACCTAATTTGGTAAGTTGATTTCTGAATATGGTCGGTCAGGACTGATATAGTAGCCTTGGGGTCGGATATGATCAGTCAGGTCTGATATTATAGGTCAGTACCTAATATGGCAGGTTCGGAACTGATATGGTCGTTCAGGTCTGATATCATAGGTCAGGAGCTTATATGGTAGGTTGGGTTCTGATATGGTCAGTAAAGCTAATAAGTTAGGTGTGGATATAATCGTAGATCATGTTCTGATACGGTAGACAGGACTAGTATGGTAAGTTGGGACTTGATATGGAAGGTCGAGGCCTGAATTTATAGCAGTCATAGACTTTGGAAAAGGGGTCGAGAAATGATATGGTATAAGTACCGATACAATACTGTAATTAAAGGATTGATGTGGTAAATGGGGATATAAACTATGCCAGTTACCATCTCAAAAGAAATATTCTTGGTTTTCATAAAAACAAACAGTTTAAAGTTTATAAAAGATGATGATAAAACCATGATTCTGGTGTTTTAGAGATGATAAGAAAACAAATAATTTTGATTCAACTTTATCATTTATTAAAAAAGTTAATTAGCCTGTACATTGGAAATATATAGGAGTTAAACACGAATGAAAACAGACAATGAGTAAGTGTGAATCTTGTAAAGCGTGAAGTACAATGGAAATACAAGGGAGTTTGACAACAAGTGAAAACAAGCAACGAATAAGGTGTGCATGTGGATCTTGTAAAATGCGAAGTACAACGGAAACAAAGAGTTTGACAACAAATGAAAACAAGCAATGATTAAGGTGTGATTCTTGTAATACGCGGAGTGCAATGAAATAAAAAAGAATTTGATAGCGAATTAAAACAGAAAACGGATAAGGTGTAAAACTTGTAAACTGATTCTGTTCTCGAAGGCAATCTATCCTAGTGCCATTGTAGCTTTACAATATCTAAAATTGGTCACGAAAGTCAAGGGTTACTGATAAAGCAATAGAAAAGGAAGGCAAATCATCAATGCTTGCTATATATTGACCGTCTTGAAACTCTCTGCATCACTTTCCAACTAATTACACGCGGAAAAGAGTAGATGCGAGACTGTTATTGGCAAACTTCCTTGAACGCTACTAGTGCGTCCATGGCGTTTGGTGCCACTCTGAGTTGGTCTAGTGTGAGACCGCTGAAGTTGTAATTGTAGTCCCTGTACGTCACCCACTTTCCATCAGCTTCGCCTTTTGTATGATGACCATCATAGCGGTGGATACCGAATTCATCCTGAAAACAGGAGTAATATAGATCGGTAATAAACAGATATACTTTTATCAAAGGTCTTTTTATTAGATAAAATGGAAGACCATACCGCTATCACTTCTACATTATACTACACCAAGCCTTGTACTACTATCACTCATACTACAAGGGTTATCCAATACTCTCAATCGAGTCGGATCGTCTAAGTCTATAGCAAAAGGTAACGGGTCATGACAGGTTGATCATTATGAAGTGGCGGGATTTCAAGCTGTTTAGAGCTCGAGTAATCGAGGCTAATTGTATATACAGTAAATACATAAAGAGTTATAGTTGGAGTTAGAGAGGAATTTGAGTTACCGAGGACTCGAGTTACCTGGTGCAAAGGACTACCACTAGGCATTATCACTACGGCTACTGCTACAGCTGCTGCTGCTGCTGCTGGTGCTATGACATTTCGGTTAACCGGTGACTAACCTTATATGCGTGCGTTACCATTCCTTCATGGTAACGCATTCCACCAGTGTTGTTTCCCTCAGTAGCACCGTATTTCCCTTGTGGAAAGAAAACTATTGAATCGACACCAACCTCGTCGGGAGTTGGAACTTGATCTAAACCGACATTCTACATGGAAAAATAGAAATTTACAAATTTGAAATTAAATTTTTATAAATATGGATTCTGAGCCGTCTCACGACTATTTCAAACAATAGCCAACAGGAAAAGTTATTTTTATTATATTCATTATGTATGAAAGACGGACAGCTTTTTAATATTATACAAGAAACTGATTTGTTAATAGTTCTATCCATTTTATAACTAAGGGTAGTTCCTGCAATGCTTTTAGTTCTGAAGAGCCAGATTTCAATAAAGATGTTTTTAATCACATTAGCTCGATCAGCTAATCACAAGGCAGAAACTGTTGCAACAACTAATCACATTTCCGAACGATGGAAAACCTTAGTTTTACCTTCTTACTTGCACTTGTCGAAACTAACTTCAAACAACACTTGATGATTTAGCTTAAAAGTAATTTCAAAACGTTCAAATATATTATTAATCGTTTTATATTTGAACTTCGTAAATCAAGCTTATAGTTTCATTACGACGTTGCATTAAATATATTTGAAATAGTTTAAGAATATGTTAATAGAATGACATTGTAAACTAATGTCATACTAAAATCAGAACAAAATTAAATAACTGTTGGAGACTAGGCATGAGCGGAAACAAGCTTTCATTATAAAACGTGATTAAAAAATTCGGGGAGGAGGAATTCCTATATGACGGCCGGCTCGGAGGCGTGTTTTTCAATGTGAAACTAGTTCGTAAGATTTCTTAGAAGTTGGAGATTAAACGGTTTGTTTTATTTGACTCGTTTGTTTATTCTGACTTGGATTTCTCGCACAATATTGATTTTGAAAAGCATGTTCCACTCTCCCCAATTACTAAAATAAACTATTCGTCATAACAGCATATTATAAACCACGAATTAATACGTTTTTAATCGTTTAAAGTTATCATTCCAGTTATTTGTCTTGAGAGGACGTTTTACAGAATGTTCTTGAATGTTTCAACAGTGTCAAGCTAATTCTATGATCAATTTAGGAAGAAAAGGATGATAATCAGAATTATAAAACGTGGGATTACATTCTCATTTTGTCCCAGTGTAGAAAGAAATAGCCAATCTGTAACTGTGTGTTAGGGATCGGGAAACGTGAGGCGTACCTTGTAGGACTGGACCCGACCTGAAGGATCGCCATCATCCCAGTCTACTGTGTAGGAGAGAGTAAATGGTTCAAAACCGACAATCGTAGCGAAGAAATAAGCGCATTTTTGGTGATGTGATATCACGTGATCTCCAACCCTTGGCGCTTTGTACAAACGTTGTTTTTCCTTTATTTCCATCAGAGAATTGACACTGGTCCTACGAAAATAATGGTAGATTTGATTTGTTTCATTGTTTGATTCTTCTGACTATTTTATTATTCAGCTACATAAAATTGTATTTCACAGAATAACACTCGAATATCCGAACGTGGTGACTTCCATTTACGGTTAAGTTTGTTCGGACAGGCAAAAAATTTGGCTTAGCAAGGAAAAAATTTTCCTTCTCAGCTATTTTTCCAGTTCTCTAATTCTGTTTTTGTGTTAAAACAACTAAAAAGTTAAAGGAAAAATTATAATTTAGTAAATGGACCTGCAAATACAAGTTCTTGATAATGTAAGTACAAATTCCTTCGTACAAGTTCTCGTCTCGATGGCAAGTAACAGTTCTATCGAGGAACTAACATAATCAAATAGTTACTTCTAAGATGTAAAAGTTCTTAGGTGTTTTAATTGTAATGATTATCGGGTAAAAATAAAACTTCAACGTTGTTCTTTTATTACTAATATAGTAAAACAACAACATACAAGTCTTGCCCTCTGAAACAATTGCAACACGTACTTACTTTATGTCTTGTATTCTGTTCCTGTATTGGTCTTCACTATGAACATCCTGCAGGTCGATTGCTTGCATCTCTTGACTAGAAACTAGTAAACCAACCACAGTCTCCTTCCACTTGTACCCAGACCCTACGATAACTGGTACCACGGGTTTCCTCAGCGACTAAGGTGAACAAGTAACCAATTAGCAGAAGTAAACAAAGTCACAGTTGCAGAAAGAATAGGAAACCATTAAAATAACAATGAAGGATAGCACAGTCACATTCAGCAAAATAGTTGTGATAGGGTCACACTCCTAGTCACAGTTACAGACACGGTCACACTCCTAGTCACAGTTACAGACACGGTCACACTCCTAGTCACAGTTACAGACACGGTCACACTCATAGTCACAGTTACAGACACGGTCACACTCCTAGTCACAGTTACAGACACGGTCACACTCATAGTCACAGTTACAGAC
>JAOBBB020107849.1:3681-22287 GCA_025331005.2 Zoanthus gigantus
CTTCACCTTCATCTTTACCTATACCTACACCTTCACCTTCATCTTTACCTATACCTATACCTACACCTTCACCTTCATCTTTACCTATACCTACACCTTCACCTTCATCTTTACCTATACCTATACCTACACCTTCACCTTCACCTTCATCTTTACCTATACCTACATTAACTCCTACACTTAGCTATTCCTACACCTGTAAGTAACTATACCTATACGTACACCTTATCCTAGCATCCAACGGTCTCGCCGGCACGCTTTTATTCTTGTAAATATTAGTCTTAAATATGTAGCGCTAAAAAGTAAAAACATCAAACCATTGGCCAATGTTTAATACTGATTATTTAGCTATCAATGTAGAAACAATACAGATCAGTTTTGAGGATAAATGACAAAACTTTATATACATTTATACATAGAGGATGGGCGGCCATGGTTGGCGCGGTTGTAAGATCTTTGGATTCCGACCACAAGGTCTCCAATTCGATCCCGGTCCTGCAGAGATTTGAATATTTGTACGAGCTCAGATTTCCATCCTTCAGGGGTAGGTAAATGAGTACCAGTGTCTGCTTCGAGCTAACCTACGAAAATGAGGATTAGTCATCTAGGGGGATTCAAAGACTCTCATCCGCTTAACACTAAAGAGATAAGCGCCGGCTCCATGGGCCACTTGTCACGTAAAGGGTTTAACTTTAGCATACATAGACGATATTACACGGTGGCACGAAGATATGAATTGTGTTTTTGAGTAATAAAAACAATATTTTACAAGCAAACGCAGCCAGTGAGTAAAGTGTTTCATTTTATCTAACACGAGAAAATAAAATTCACATTTTCAAGCCAACGTGTAATGTTCTCATTATTATATGGACAAACTGAGACAAACTAAAATAAAAACAAAACTTTGATTTTAATTTTACTTTCATTTCAATGCAAACATAGCAAATATTCCTTACAAGACGTTACATGACACTAAAACTACAATCACAAAAGTTCAAAAATTTAAAATAGAAATTTAAAAATTTCACCAAATCATAGTCTGAAACCTCAACGAAATCCCGAGGAGCCGCATAACATAATACATAATTTTTCACATCTATGGTAAAATATGAGTGTTTTAGTTTCTGGTAAAACACCATAATCCATAAAATAAATATACATGATTTTTTATTTTGAAGAGAATTCCACTAAAGAGGGGCTGATTCTCGAAACATTTTATCCTTACATTGCTGACGGCAATGGTGAAACAGTTTTACTTTATTCTAGATATGATTAAATCAAGCGTCGTACCCAATCGCTTTGGCATTTCAATAATAAACGGAAGCCACTTGTTAGAACTAAAGAATACGGGTTTTATCCACCTCGCACTTTGCTTAAAGATCTGTTAGGTCAGAGACCGGAATAGGTGTGGTGGACGACCTATGGCTTTCTACCCAGGATTTAGTGAAAGGTCGTTCGACTTGATGATCTTCCTTGTGAGTTCTGAAATTTTGTATTTGTTAGAAACAAGAATTGTTTAAATTTCTTCAATTTAAGGGTTGCGACACAGCCACTCAAAACACCCCTGGATCCGCTTCAAGCTGTATAATTTACGTACACCTATTGAATGATGGTGATTAATGAAAAAGGCATGCTGGGAAGCCATGATGCTAAATAGGAATAATTTTGAGTAGCCATGTAAAACTGGTGTATGCGATGTACTCAATCAATCATCTGCTATTTATTCCACTTGTTGTTTGAGCTTGGGAAGATTTACTTCTTATCGCTTTTAAGGTTCTGAAAGATTAATAAAGCAAAAGATCTTCCTTTACACACTTTTAATCAGTCATTCGGTGGCATATCTAGAAATATTTTAGTGACGTATGGGAGGGGATGAGTTAAAAGAATCACAATATATAGTCTGACAAAGGTTCTGATAGTTTAGGCTGCCAAGCTGACTTATTGCCAAATTGTTTATGTTTTGCATTAACAAAAAGCTTGCTTTACGTAAACTGAAGAATCTGTTTCAGTAGTGGTAATAACTTACACAATACATTAATGACTTTATACAAAAAGATAGAGACTGAGGCCGTCGTTATTCTCCTTGAATTGATAGAAATCAACTTCACAGATTTTCTTGGAGTCTAGATGAATAACATGGCTTTACATTGCAATAACTGTATAAGTTCTGATATTGAATTATTTTTGAAGCTATGATTGTACTTTCCGAATGCAGGAGAAAGATCAATCTCTCTGCTTAATTCCGTGCTGTTAAAAAGTAACACTAACGTAATATTCACAAGCTCTCTGACGCTTTTTAAATAAATCTTGGAAATATGTTTGGCCAGTTTAGCGAGCTGTGAAGTAACATATACTTACAGGTTAAAACACCTCGCATTTCCAGAAATCCATCCATTGTATTACTTTCTAAAGTAACACGTTGTATTTTGCATAGGAAACTTGGCCTGGCTCAAAGAAAGAAGCTAAAATTGTGTGACATCTTAAATGTTACACTAAAAAAATTCGATTTATGTTTGCTTTCGAGACCTGAACGTTTTAACTATTTCTGTTCCAGAACGTTTTGACCAGAAATGAGATTTTCCACTTGATTATTTATTGAATAAATTGATTATTATTGCAGAAGACTGAGGTGTTGAGCGAGAGAATTATGAATTATGAAGTACAGACAAGCAACTTTCAGGAAGAATAAAGGAAAAAATATATTTGGCGTTTAATTCCCTACATTTTTAACTATTTCTGATTTAAAACTTTAAAATCCTTTCTGTTCAAAAATCACATGCAAATTTAAAGCAGAAAATTATTTCAAAAGGAAAAAAAAAACTAAACAAAAAATGATTGCGGTCGTTAATGCTCCCTTTTTTAAGCTCTCCATTGCATGAGCGCATGCGCTCCGATCATTTTGAATTTTGCAGTTTTTTTTTTTGTATACATTCATGACGTCATATGATGTTTTTAAAATGTTTATGAACACAAAACGAACCAGTTTCAACAATTCAGAATAAAACTAAGGAAACATATATCAAAACACCATAGAACGTTATTTTCAACACAAGCTAAGAATGTCCAAGCAACTTCAGTCTGCATGGCTTCAAAAGAATGAATGTTCCCTTAATTTGTTTTCTGTCTTGAATTGCTTAATTTAATTTAAGAAGACCTTTTGCCTAAAAAGCAATAAGACAGGGACATTTCTGCTTCCAGACAACAATCAAGTCTTTATAGAGAAAAATTTAGAGCAATAAAAATCAGTGAAGAGTTTTTAAAGAAAAATCAATGAGGATTGTCAAATCAGTTCAGTTCAGCTTATGTCAGCTTAGATTTCAATTCCATTCAGTTCAGTTTATCTATTTTTCCTTTTCATACAAACATTTATACATACGTACAGTGTTAATTATTGTAGCTAAAAATAAGCAAGGAAGCCCATAAAGAAACCGAGAAGCTTTTGAAGGATACACGGCTCTTCGTAAAATATCTATTCAGTACACAATATTGCTTTCCCTGAGACGTTTTTATAAGATTATGAAATGGATAGATTAAAAATGCATACAATTGAAATCTTTAGATTAACAATGCGCATACAAAACAAATAAAGCACACAGATTTACAAGTAGTTAAATTTTACACCGTAGTGAAAAATAATTTAAAAAAACAGACGATTCGGACAGTAATCCTTCGTCGGAGTGAATCAAAGAAAGCACACAATTTAGTTACAATAAAAGTTACCATTAGAAGAGAAATTTAGCTCGAAAGAAGTGCTTTGAGTTTGCTCTTAGATATATCAGATTTTGCCAATTAAACAGTATACTCAGTGGTTCTCCGAAACGAATCGCAAATTGAGCAAGATTAGATGGTAATTAAACTTAATTACATTAGATTGAATCACGTCGGGTAATGTAAATTGATCTTGATTAAAACTGCGGTATCCTTCGATGTTTTATCGATTATTTTATAGGCCTATATTGATGAAATTTTTATCTATTAGGTTTTAGGGGAATCCTTGTGCTGAGCACTTTAATAAATATATTGCTGGTCTTCCTTATATTCTATTTGATAGAATAGGAAAGCATTAAAGATGAAAATTTAAAGCTTCACCTACCAGGGAGGCTGCCCACACCAATACACGGTTGCAATGTGGGTACATCTTCCAAAAATCTGATGAACGTTATTAGTTAGCAAAACTCGTGTTTTTAAGTTAATGTGACGAGAGTATACGTCTCAATTTATCTGCCATTGATTATAAGAAAGCAAAGTCCATCTCTTTGTAACCTTGGTATCATTGTAGAAAAAGTACTATACTTTCTTCTCCTCTCCTAAAATTTTAAAAACAAAAATAATTAAAGGCTCAGTATATTAGGCATGGTAACAGGAAACGTGCCTTCTAGTGTCCTTCTTAGTGCACTAAGTCAGTCCAACCTCCAAGAATAAACCATTTTTCCTAGCTAGTAATTACTTTAATGAGCAATCTTCGTTCACTGTAAAAAATCCGCGCCTGTAATTGGTCAAAATTGGTCACGACCAGGGTACTCACCAGAATTTTGAATGGGGGTATGCCGCTGGACCTTCACAAACCTGAGCCTGTTTTAAACTAGAAATGGCTTGATTTTGATACTCTGTTCTAAACACGTGAATCAGGAAAAACTTCACGTACATCAAAACCCAATCAAGCTAATTCTCATCCGGGAAGAATTACTGCACCCTGTAACAGTTGCAAATTGCAAAATGTTATACCCTGTTTTCTCGTTTTGTTGTATAAGGCGGGTCTTGCAATGCAGTGAAGTCACATTGTACATTAAAAGGGTTAGTTACTTTCAGTTCGTAGTTTGTTTACAAATATACCCACTTGCTGGCGATATATTGAACTCGATGTTTTTAATGCGCTCTGCTTCACTTCGGTTCGCACTGTGCATTAATCAAATTTCTCGTTCATTATATCGCCAGCGCGTGGGTTTATTTCTAAACAAACTACTCACACCCAGTAACTAACCCTTAATTTATTCTTGGGGCAGTGTTTACACAGAAAAAGTGCACCCAATTAAAAATTTTTCTCTTCTAGCTGTCTACTGTTTAAAACGCTGCGCTTTCAGGAGGTTTCTATGTATACAAAATTGTGTCCATGATTTAAAAATATGTTGCAAAATTGCTAAGTAACAATTTAGAAAAATGGGTAAATCTAAAACGCTAATGATATTAAAAAGACACAACACAAACACCAAAGATAAACTTTCTCTATAAGGGTCTTCTTCATGCATATTTAATATTTGGTTGTAAAACTTATAACCTGCATCAGTCAATGAAGAGTTGTATATCAAAGGTTTTTTTAAAAGATTTCGTGACTCTTCTTCTTTGAGAAACAATAACAGTTCCTCGGCAAGTGTCGAAGTAGTGTCCAATTGTAACAACGACCACAATAACAGGCTTACGGGCGCGCTGATTTTCTGCAGATTAACTTAGAATGAGATTCACGTATGTTTTTTTCGGTGCATATAACTTATAACAAAACTACAAAAGATGCAAATGTTTTGTTTGCGAAATGTGGATGAATTATTGTCTTAAGCTTGAAACCGCGACATGCATTGTACAATTATGTATAATATAAAGTACATTTTTTATGTTTGATAGAAACACTCTTGTAAAAAGAGGCTGCCCTCACAATCAAGACACCTAAAAGGTCAAAACACCGGTAATAATGTTCGTGTAATTCAGTTAAAAAGGAGCTTCCCTTCTGACATATTGGAGTCACTTCTAATCATTGACATTTAAAATGTGTTAATTGCATGATTTTTTTCAGTCAGTCAACTGAGGAAATGTCTGCCGCTCTTATGCGCTAGTGCCGAACACTGATATTAAACATCTTATGGCCTTTGGGAACTCAAACAACATTAGACACAATCAAACCAAAAAAAAAGCCAGCGGTCTGGTATATCTAAAAGTTTACATATATAAAACATAAAATGCCGCGGAAGAAAGATTGAAATTCAAGCGGCTTGTCTTTTGAATTGGCTGTTTAACCATGATGGATGAATGGTTGAAGAACCAAATAATCCGGCGGGAATGTGTTTTTGTTCTTGGCCCCTCGGAGGCGCCAACTAGATTGCTCAGCCATAAAGTGTGCAACTGTTTTCAACGTTTGGTTTGCCATTGGAGTCGATAGCTAGAAAATAAGCTAGTTTCTTTCGGGTTAATGGAGCTTCAAGCCGAACCGCTTTGCATTTGATACTTGCATTGCAGTTTTGGGATAATTGTTTCATTGAGTCAAACTCATTTCGTAATAGTTTTGCCTCATTGGCCGTTTCTTGCACATTCCATTCACTCTGACATCATAGCACATTTTATCCATAGTCTTAGACTTCTTTCTAAACAAGGGATTTTACTGGCATAACATACGACATTCAAGATGAAAACGCTTTGGACATAAAAAGCTAAACTGCTTGGTTCTATATAGAAGAGTATGTATACAAGGAGTACATCGATCTGACTCATTTGTTTATCATTAAGAGTTACGTGGTTCTTCTTTGTATCTATAGTAAAAGTTATTAAAAACACTTGCAATAGTTTACCAAGTTAGGTTTTAATAATACATAAATATAACAGAGAGTATAAAAAGAAAGTTTACTTCGTAACTTACGTTTAGAAATTTCTCTCCTGTTAGGTTTGGTGCACTTCTCCAATGAAGCGAAAAATTAACCTTGCAAATTATTTGCTATTATACGTTTTCCGACTAAATGGTTTCGTATTATTTTAAACGAATGAGAAGTCTATATAGTTTTTAAACACGATTCATTTGAGGAAGGAATGATGCTAGTTTTAAAAATACCGTTAAACACCATAGTAATTTCCTGCACGTTTTCAATTCGTGGTCGATTGATGGCGGCGTGTGCGCTATTCATCACTTCCCATCGACGTTTTAAATTTCTTAATGGTGAAAATGATTAATGAGGTGCGTTTACACACTATGTAAAAAACCATCAATTTTACTCAAAAATAATTGCTTAATTTTCTCGGTAAACATCATTAATTATCCAGTTTAATTGAAGTGTCTTATACAGCAGACAACACCAATATCTAATCGCAGAAAACTTTGTATGTGAATGTTTTATTAGAAGAAGGCTATAAAACTACCTTTGGTAACTGTAAGCAGTTTATTTTAAAGGTTAAAACTTGATGTAAAATTTCAAGATAATGTATTTAATTGCTGAGTGGGAGTTGACAACGGAAAGTTCATGGGAGGAAGTGACTGTTTGGCAAAAATTCAGCTGACTGAACGCAGTTGACTAATTATGTGATCATGCATTGGTCAAGCAATAGCCATGTCAAATCAACAGTTTGTATTGTTTTCCTGTTCCCTTTCAATAAACACCCAAAAATGAATAATATAAGAAAATTCAAATAAAGAAAAGGGGAAAAATCAAAAAAATCAAAAGAGTAAAATACCTTGGATATAGTCATAAAATCAACTAAGCATTGCCTTAAAAAAGAAATAATTTTTTATTTGAAGGTCGTTATTCTTTAATGACACAAGCCCAATTTGATTCCGCATTTTGTTGATGCAAACTTATATGAAATATGAAGTGCTACAGATCCTGCTGCCACATTTCTCATAAAAATACATAAATCTTTCCATTAATAAAATGTCTGACTGTAATTCCACATGAAGCTTTAAACTTTGAATTTTGTCATGATCTATGAAAAGATAGTATTGAGAAATTTCAGCTTGTGCAAAATTGTGTTATTGGTAATATAGTTTACGCACCCCATTTTTTATGTTAGGTGAAAAATAAAATCGAAGCCAGATTTTAATTAGCACCTTGGTATCCTCGACTTTAATAGCTTCGTTTAAACGGGCGCCAGAAGTTTACTGAGGTCACGTTAAACGTGACGTTTTTATTGTCTATTAGCCAATAGAATATTGCTTTTCTTTGCTGCTCACCATGCATGACAATAATGAGGGAGCTATATCTATCTGTGTTTCTTTTGTTAGCACGATCAGTATGCTTCTTTGACTTACTATCCGAGTCATCCGAAGAAATACTAACTAATCGAATAATGGATTACTACTATCCCAGTCCAAGCCAACTGTCCTCCCAGCCTTGTTATAACCCTTCTTCTATGATGCATAACTGCGGAATGCGGCCATTCAATCCATATCAGTATTACAGAGCCGATACGGGCCAATCTTGCACAGCAGTCTCTCAAAGGCCAAACACAGTGACTAACTTTAATCCTTCGCTAAACAATATGCCTTACCCCTCAGTAAAAGATAGTTTAGAGACTCTGGCTGCAATATCAAGTTCTATCGGTTCATCTCCAATGCTTCAAAAACTTTCCGAAGGTATTCCTAGAGAGAAGTCAAGGTTTTCTTTCCAAGTAGACTCGAGCAAAGATACCAGATCGCCGAATAATTCAAAGGAAAAGACTCTAGAAGGTAAACCGTCAAAAAATTAAATGTTGTTTGTTTAGCGGCTAATTGTCAATCCGGTATGACCTGGAGATTACATAAAACCAAAGTTGCTTTTTGCTTCAGTCATTCATGAACACTGCAAGACAAATCATGTAGGTAGAAGGTTCATCCATAATATCAAGAACAATCCTGCATGAAATAGTTTTTAAAAACAAAAATAAAAAAAAAATCGTTTGAGAAGTATTATTCTTACTCTGAAGTTGTCCTTAGTAAAACGTGTCTTTACAACAAAGCGATATTCTTCAAATGAAAAACTAAGATTTTATCCCACCAAACTTAGTACTTAACATTTTCTAAGTTTTTGTTTCTTCACTTTAGAATTATTTTTATGTTAAGTCTTAAGAAAATAAAAGCTGTAATAAATTATTCTACCCATTCACTTATTTTTAGTAGATAAAGACGATGATGAAGAAGAAGACGATGTCCCCTGGCATTTTAAACAACCTTTTAAAAGCAGGCGCAGAATGGCTTATAGTAGAAACCAGCTGTTGGAGCTTGAAAAGGAGTTCCATTTTACAAGATATCTCACAAAAGAGCGACGTTCCGAATTATCAAACCATTTGGATCTCTCTGAAAGACAGATAAAAATCTGGTTTCAAAACCGCCGAATGAAATGGAAGAAAGAAAACAAACCGGTAATTCCAACCAGTAGAGGAATGAGACGCGGATGCACTAGGTGAACAGTGTGGCATTCCTCGCCAATCGGTTAGACACCAGAACACTTCAGAACACTTAAGTCCTGTTGTAAATAAACAATGATATTTCTTTTTAAGATATTCTGACATATTATATATATTTTGCTTTCCAAAGCTACTTAAAAGAAACAATTTTGGACATAGAAGACATTTTGTTTTACAAATATCCGTCGAAAACTGCTCGGTTCTCTTATATCGCCATTGCGGAATAATGAGTAATTACGTGTGAATGGCTCGGCGTATTAAACAAAATGAACAAAGATTATAGTCTCAGATAATATAACATTACAAAGACTTAATACACATAAATATCTATGTATAATAGGCTTAATTTCTTTCAAAGAAATTAAAGTATTTATCTAAAGTTTGCATTTGAATTGCTTCTTGACATGCTTTCTTCAGCTAGTTTAATACTCGGCAGAAAAATGGTCTTAGGACAAAGAGAGAAACTCTCTTAGTTTTTCTTGAGTTGAAAGCTTTAGCGAACTCCGTTGCTAAATAAGAATTATGCTGAATAATTTCATGTTTTCAAACGGTCTTCAATTTTGTTTAAAGTGCAGTTGCAATAAGAGAGCAGAGTTGCGAGTGTATGTCAAATTTTTTACAACAAGCGAAGCCAATCGTGTGCAGGTTTTGCGGTATCCGCCATACATCTATTTGACACTGACTTCAGTATACTTCCTTTTCATTTTCTGCTCAACATCCAAAGATCCTGTATAAAGAAACCCTCACAATAATCCTATTTTAAACAGAGCTATTTTTGTCCACCAAAACGTTAGTTTTTTTGTCTAGCCGACAAACATAATCAAAATGCTAATTCAAAGCGAGTTTCTGAGCACATGAAACATGCCCCGGTACTTTCTGTCATTGTGGAGTTAATAAGCTTCAACTAACATATTTACCAGTACTTTAGATAGATTACTAAGCCAGTGCTCGATTCATGTTTGCTTAAGAAGAATTCACGGGATAAAAGTGAAACATATGTTTTTTTTTCAAAAATGTATTAATTTAGATTTCAAGATCTCATGCACTTTTAATATATTTCTTGGTTTTCTAGGTCAATGCTTCACAATGGCCGTTAAACGCCTTTTAGAATGGGATAATATTTGTTTGAATAGTTTAACAGGATTCATCTAATGAAACAGCGAAAAAGTATACCCAAAGGCCAAATATATAAGTTTAGATCAAAGAGATTCTAAATATAAATTTTGCGTCCCTTTTAGGAGAAGATAAAATCTTTCACAGCTATTAGCTTTGTTCGGGGAAGTATCTCATTCGTGAAAAGAAACTAACAAAATGTGACATATATGTGTGTTTTGCTTCTTTTATTCAAAATTTCTTTATTTGACCTAAAATTTGAACACTTTCATTCCTTATGTTTCATAAAATAAATCTCATATACTTGGAACAAATATGATAATTTTACAGAAAAGCATAGCAAGCTTTCGGTACCGACGTTTTCTCAATGACCTATTGAAATTCCAGAAATTCTAAGTCGCTGGATATAAACTAACTTCTTCCTTACGCCAATTCAAAAGGCGAGTCTTAGAATTCTTACTTTTAGTAAAAAAGAAAAAGAAATAGTTTGTTTGCTTTTGTACAAAAAATTCATAGATTTATGTGATTTTGAAAAAAAACCGCTTAGATACAGGAACAAAACGAGGTCGCGCGTTCAAAACGACGAGAGGACTTAACTTCAAGGAACTTTGATTTCTAACCGACAAGGCTTGCATCACGCAAGTTAAACATAAAGTACCATTCATTGTTGATATCTTAATCGGCTATATTATGTCGTTTTAAAAGTAGAGTTGGTTTACCGCAAATTAAGAGAAACGTTTTGTGAATTTCAGTACTCATCCATTTAGTGCAAGTTGAATCGGTTATAAGCCAACAATAACTAACTAATGCTAGTCACATTTCTCTTGTTTTAAAATATATTTACAAGACAATAAAAGTGGAAAGGTTATAAACACTTTATGAAAGTATAGCTATCACTAGTTTTGTAATTATTTTTCGTTTGTAGTTTTACACCATATAATCCAATAGCTAATCGATATTGTTCTGTGACTAAAAGATTGTACATCTCGATGTTGAAATCAAACAAATAACATTTTAATAACATGCTTTACTAAAACTTCTTTTTTTCTGTTTTAGAAATATTATGTAAGTGTTTTGTGTTTGATGATTTGTCAAATAAGCTTGCCTTGAGAAGCAGTTGCTTCATCTTTCACCAAAGTCTTGCTCAAGGAGAATGAATTATTACAACAAGAGGTGCCAAAATTGTCACGTCTCATCTTGCTAACAAGAAAGGACCTCCGACAGTTCCGAAGACCGAAGTTCTAACTTATGTTCTTTCTAAATCAAATTAAGTACTTGTTGTTTTTCTTTTTACAGGAAGTATTTTTAAAAATATCAGTAGTTTTGTGAAAGCAAGTAGTACCTCAACTTTGATTTAGCCAAAAGCCTGAACGCACAAAAAGCTGAAAAATTTCGGTTTATGGTGTCTGCTCTCGATGGACTGTTTGCGTTTCTCTAACTTTTTTAAGACAGCTTTACTTCTAAAATCAGTAATCTGTAGCTACGCCGTTGAAGTGAAGTTACTTTTCCTACTTATCTGACAAAACTAAAATCCTTTGTTTCGTTTCATTTAAAACAACCAAGATGGAGTGCTGTAGATCTACTCAGTAACAGATGCATGAACAAGAGTTTGCCGTTCGTCTGTACTTTGCTCGAGTCAAAACGGTATTTATTTAACTATGTATATTCTCTGCCTTACCTTAAACAGTGAGGGTACAAGCAAAATCTATAACAAAATTTAAGATTGAGGAGAGCAAGTTTAGCTATATTTCGATGAAATTGTTTTCAAGATCATGAGCCAATAATCGATTCCATTATAAAGTTGATAACTTACAATTTCTGTTAATAATACTTTATTAAGCTAATTGAAATTGGCTAAAGGCAGAAATCCTTTTTCCTAATTTCTTTATAAATCGGCTTCTTCTATGTTCTTAATTAAGAAAATGATAATCAAAATCTGTCTTGGTTGCCCCTCCCTATAGTTAGTTATCGTAGATCTTGTCCGCCATTGCAAACAACACTTTTTAATAGGTTATGAAAAACAAAATCACAATGGACCAGTGAACACAGCCTGGCTTCAAAAAGTTTTTTACTTTTTTTAAAAGTATGAAAAACAACACGCTAACAATAAATTTATATCGCCTAATAAAAGCTAAAACTTGCAAATACCATTACCTATGATTACACAGCAAGATGCGTCTCTTGAACACGAAATATGGGAAGTTTAAAATCTATGAAAATAGGAGAGTTTGGTACCTTAGGTCTGTATCCAAAGCTCCCGTATAGAACATTTCCAGTTTCACTGGCAAGCATTCACGAGCTTGCTTGTTTTTCAAATGCAAGATCTTTGTGTCTTACTGAGGTATACGTGCAACAGTGTTTTATATAAATTGGTGAGCATCATGCTAAAACGGATTTTTATTCTTTTACTGCTTAACCCCCGAGAGGGCAGGACTTTATATGTAACAGCCAAGTCATATTTTACACACAACACTTGTCATCTTGCCTGCCTGCTAAGATGGCAGTAATTCATACAGAAAGAATGCCGGCCTAGCTGTCATATCCCAATAGGGTCTCATTTCTAACAAGAGCTTATAACGATCAAAAACCTCTATTGCTAATATTTTATTTTAAAGTTAGACTTAATCTCTGTCAATCCAGTTTCTTGGAACATAAGTTTATCAGAAAAGTATATGAACATCGGGTGGAGAAATTTGTAATGAACTGTCGTTCCTCGTGCACCGTTGACATTTATCCGTTGAAATAAAAGACAAAGGTTTATAAAACGACTAATTCCCCACTCAAAAAGGTTTAAATATGTATGTCATTACAAGGGATGGTGCTAAATCATTTGATCACAAAATACCGACTTTCTATAGATGAGTGAAGTTGAAAAAAACCCTGTGCTTGTTAGCCAAACACAAACTTTATTTGTTATCACAACCAACATGCATACGTTGATTGTAAGCCTGAGTGATATATCACTTATAGTAAGAAATCAAAATTAAAATAAAATTTGTACCAGACAGAGATAGGTTTACACGAGATATCCCACAAATGCACGAAATCTCAAAAGATGTAGAATTATAAATCATAGGGGAGTTACTTTCTACGACAGCATCCAATCAGAGCTTAAGCCAAGGTTGACTGCTTATGGTCTCACTGCCTTCCTGACTCAATTGTGTTGTTTGAATCAAAACTTTCTTAGTTCTGCATCCATTAAGTTCGGATATAGCTGAAAATTAAGATTTAATGACAAGGTGAACTTTTGAAAGAAAACCTTGGTTAACAAGGTGTTATTGTTTGTGAGGGTTTCAGTTCCTGACAGGTGATTAAGCCAAATGTAGCGCCCCCAACTTTGATTTATGATTTCTAAATGAATGTATGGCATGGCATGGTGAGAACTTGCAGGCCACACTTATGTTATTTTAAACTTATTGTTTACACCAACACAGCTTGGGTTTTCAAATGTTTTGCAAACGTTTTAGCTATTAATCGTCACTTTGTACATTGTCGGCTAAAGTTGTATAAACAAAAACCACGGTGAAAACAAAAAACAAACGTTAGAGATGCCAGCTGCTTTTTGTTTCATTTCATTTTATTCATTTTACATAAAGCCCATCGAGGAAAGAATTCATTCAAGTCTTTCATACAGAGTTTAGGGATTCTTAAACTTTTGATCTTTAAGGTAAGATGTCCATATTTTTCCCTAAAGATAGCAAGCTTAAGCAAAACTTTATAAAGATCGAGGCTATTTCTAAGAAAAACTATGAAAGGCTTGTTTATGTTATTGTCCACATATAATTGCACTTATACAACGCCAAAACAGTAAAACAATTTACATCGCTAAGATCCCAGTAGGTACGGATATCATTGACAAAAAAAGTAAAATAAAATTAGATTGCTCACATTTTTTCATAATGAAAATTCGGGTATTAAAAAAGAAATTCTAAATCTGAAAAATTGTAGAAAAATATCTTTAGTTTGGCCGAGTAATTCATTTTATCTGAACCTTAAAAGAAGTGCTGAAACATATACAATTTGGATGTATAAAAATATTTATCGAAAATATTCAAAAACTTAACACAAAGTCGCAAAATACTGATGGAAAACAAAAATCCAATCCAATCACTTAATTGTTTTATAAATTATTTAGTTTAACTTCAAAGGGCAAAACCTCAGGAACAGAAACACACGTCAGTAATCACAGTGCTATTCTAAGGGATCATAAAATCTTTCTCAAATTGTATATTTCTAGTTGAAAGCAGCTATAAAAGTTAAACCTTTATTTTCTTGTTCTAGTCACGAGAAACAACCCAATATTTGTATAATTGTTTTTATGCGCTTTAGTTACCTTAAAATGGGCTGTCAAATATCCTTTAGAAGGGCTACTTATATATGCTGTTCTTGAAAAGCATAAAACCTTGCTAAAATGGACAAACAAATTAAATCAAATGAAAACTTAAGGTCTTCATGAAACTTTTTCTATTTCATTTTCCTGTGTACTGAGTTAGAAGTCATAAATTTTAAAATATAAAGTGTTCTCTGGTTAAAAATTTTAGTATATTTATAAGCTTACAACCATGTTCTGTTATTACAGCGTTTATTAGATAAAAATGAAATAAAAAAAGTCGCCAATATAAATATATCATCGATATTTTGAATTAGAATTCGTTAAGTTGAAAGAAAAGAACCCAGTTTCATGAACACCTTGTGTCACCAATCTGACACGTTTGCAGATTGTGAGTATTGAGAAATAGCATTCAATTCATTTTCCTATTAACTCATTAATTCTGTTGAAACTAGATTTTCTATATATGTGCGTTCATTTAGATAGCCTTAAATCAGTTTTTGCAATGAAACATAATGTTACTTTCCAGCTCGAAAAAAACCAAAATTGTTTCCATTTCAAGTTTGTATATATTCCATAGAAATTTTACTAAAACACAACTTATATAGCTGTAATGGAATTTTGTATATATAATTGTAGCGAAAGTATACTTTTTGTGCTTCTATTAAAGCTTCCGTAACAACAAAATTTTACATTTTTCTGAGTTTTTATTTTTATGAAAAATTAATACTGCAAAATTACTCGATTATAGTCTTAGTTTCCTGCTTTTTTCCAATGTGCATGCTTTTCGGTAATACAGTCACAGTACTTATCAAGTTATTGTAATTATTTTTACCAATTCAGTTTTTCAAAGATCTCAAAATTTTTCAAGTTCTTTTAGCGAGTAACCCGGTAAGTGACTGTTTTGAAGTTTCATCTAATAAGTAAAAAAACAAGCTCAAATGTTACTCCAAAACTTAAACATGACCTCATGACCTTGTGTTTCTGCATGTCTCCTTCGATTTCAACGCACTCCAAAAAGCCTCCAAAGCGGTATATATTAAAAATTCGACGATAAATTTACAAAAAAAATTGTCTGTTAGAAACATTATGCTAAGTTATGGTTTAAAACATATACACAATCAATTATACTTTTTCCCGTGCCTCGCAATTCAGTCTTAAAATTTTCACATTTTGAGCCTTATATAATTCTTAAATAATAGTTTCAAAATAGGTCCTGATTTTGTTGGAGCAGTGAAACTAAAGACGCATTATGCGGTTCGAGTGTTTAAAGCCTCAGTATATGATTCTTAAGAAATTCTTAAGATTTCCGAAATCTGATTATCGTAATTCTTATAAACTGGGCTCTTATAAAAAAAAAGTGTGAATTTGGCGAACCGGGACTTATCGGGATGAATTGCTTTTCATCTTTAAAACGATTCAAACAGTGTACCGATACTTGACTCAAAATGTCAGTACTAAGAGCTCAGCCACGGATTTGCATTAAGAGAAACTAAATTTTTCGCTGGTTGCATAATATCTATAAGCAACAGATTGAAAAGAAGAAAAAGTAGAAATGGCTAACTATAGTCATCATTTTTCTTTGAAAATTAGTTTATGGTGGAGTAGAATGTTTAGGTTTTGAATATTAAACCGAAGACGCACATTTCCTCTAAAATTACAACTTGACATTTTTTTCTTCCTTCATCGTTTTAATTCTCTTATTTAAACAATAGAACAGCGTTTCTATGATTTATAGGTTGATAAACCACTTGCGATGTTGGTAGAGCACTCGAAGAATTCATGAATTACTCGCAGTTTATGTTATTATTAGCATGAAATTCCTATGAGTTTACCGGCACAATAAATGATAGCTGATTGACCAATCATGCAGAGTGCGCGCAAAGACTTTGTTATTGTATAAATAAACCAAAACTTAACGACGAAGGAAATGTAAATCAACGCCTCCTATAGTAACTATATCGCCTGGTGAGGTTCTTGTAATACAAATACAATTCTCTTGCAGCCATACACATATATAACTCTAAAATTAAGTGTATAAAACACAATATGTGCTGACTTATCAATCAAAGCATGAGAACGACCAATCAACGGTTGCTTGGGATTCAGTTACCGAAAAGCTACTGGTTGAAAGGGAAGTGTGCGGCCAGGTATAAGGACGTTGTACATTCTCACCTCTTGAGCGTGGGCGAGTTGTCGCTCCACCGTAAGCGGAATTGTATATCTAATAATTTTAGTAAGTGTTTATGGGAAAAGTTTTTCCTAAGCGGGCCTGAAGGTAAGGGGTAACTTTATAATCATTTCTATATGTTCATGAGTTCGCCTATTCCCTTACTACGTACGACAAACGGCGCCCTACTTTTAGTGCGCATTAGGCGACAAAATGGCATTAAACAAAATATTTACAGCTAACTTTCATTAGAGCTTTTTTGTTATTTACCTTTAGTACAATAATCGCAACGTAACCAATAAACAATGACAATGAAATTTTGGCAAATGTTTTATACCTTTACACAAAAAGCACAGTTCAAGAGTTTATCAACGTTTTACTTTGAGCATAGGCCCTCAGCAAACCCAAAAGAATCAAAAACAAGTTATTGAAAAAACTAACGGCAACATTGCAGCTGCATTGAGTCTATTAATGAAGGATGATTTTGTTAAAGAACAAGGCAAATAAACGTTTATATGGTTTAATAAAAATAAAATTAACTCAAAATTTGTAAACAATTATGGAGTTGTATTAGCAACAAAGCTAGAAAGTTTAATGTAATAGCAACGGGTTAGAACCTTTAACTTTGGCGGTTTAATTTCAAACATGCATGTTTTAGCGTTACATACACCATCATCAGTGTGAATGTATAATTGTATAATTATGTATAATTTCATTATTAATGTGTAATAATGTGAATTTAAGATAGCTAGAATAGCCAAAACGCCGGTGCAAATGTCTAATGTAAGGAAAATCTATAATATAGAAATTATAATAAGGAAAGTTTTGCATGCGCAACTTGTTCGGATTTAGCACTGGGTTTATCCATTTGATGTTCATACAACTTCTTTAAGTTTAACTTAAATGGTTTTCAGTTTGAGCCGTGTCAAAAATTTTAAAGCTTTCCGCTGGAGAAAACCTTCCTTTTTCTTTATAGTTTTTGTTTTTCCTGTACATTATACATTGGTAAGTGCTTTTTGGCTATTTAAACCGTCTTAAGTATTTGTACATTTACACCGCTGATGATGGCGATTGTAACCCTAAAACATGTTTCAGAATGAAACATTTAAACTGTCAAGATAAAAAGGTTTCGTTAAATTAACTGGATACTATGGAGTTTGAAATTTGTGCCCTGTTGTAAGCAACGACTATACGAATTGAATTCTCGATATCTGAGGTTGACAATTATAGTATGCAATTGGTTAAGTCGGTGTAAAGTAAGGCGCACACTAGAACGCGCGCATACTTGTTATTCTTGACCGACGTTGGATCAAAACAATCGCGGTATTTTTGTCATCCTTGCGTCAAGTTTCGTGACAAAAAAACATTTGCGTGCGAAGAGTAAAAGCAAACAGATATTTGATTCATAATACTTGTGAAGAATGACATAAGTACCATAAAGTTTCCTTGCATACAAGTACAATAGCAGCTTATGTCTATCCCGGCAAATTGTTTCGTATTAACAAGCATGAGCGCAAAGTTTGTCTGTGTGCGCCAGGCTTAATATTGTCTAAGCTACGCTTTGTTTTCTTTAGCCCTTAAAATGCTTCAAGGTTTTTTCTAAAGTTATTCAAATAGTATTAGTAGCTATATAAGTCTATCTATCTATCCATCTATCCATCCATCCACTATCCATCCATCCGTCCATCCGTCCATCCGTCCATCCGTCCATCCGTCCATCCATCCGTCCGTCCGTCCGTCCGTCCGTCCGTCCGTCCGTCCGTCCGTCCATCCATCCAAGTTCCATCCATCCAAGTTCCATCCATCCAAGTTCCATCCATCCAAGTTCCATCCATCCAAGTTCCATCCATCCAAGTTC
>JAOBBB020107850.1:0-13208 GCA_025331005.2 Zoanthus gigantus
CACAAGTGAAAAGTTAGTCGCCAAAGGACCAAATCGAGTCGCATTGGCGACCCCACAGGTCGCAACATCGAGCCCTGCATTAAACCAGTTGTTAACCCAAAGAGTATCTCGGATTTTGTTAGAAATCATATTTTTTATAATTCCAAGTTAATTGTACGAAGAAATTTTAAAACAACCGTCGGAGGTGTATCTGTAACTATCTATCTCTTAGCATTAGGTATAGAATATAGCGTGGGTAGAGTTAGGAAAATACTAGTAGTTTTCCTGAAACTGCGAGTGTCATAATTCACTCAAACCTAACCCCTACAAAAATAACGAAAACAATATTAAGACTAAAAAATGATTTATCCGTTGCTGCACTGTATACTAACTCAATGTTAACAGATTAACTGCTTAAAAATAGTTTTCCATTCGTATCCATCAACCTTGTACTGAAAATCTAGTTACGGTAAGGCGTGCAAAAGCACAAAATCAATATTTTCCATTGGCGTAGAAAGACATCAACCTCTGCCATTCGGTAATGGTCTGACGCATTGCTGGGTGATTTACATTGATATAAACGTTACCAGTTCCCTGCTGGTTGGAGCTGGAATACTGTTGCTGGTATGACTGAGGGGTCCTGGTCCAACTGCAAAAGTTTGCTTGCTGGGATTCCTGCCTCACTGGCTGTAGGTACTGTTGCCTGGACTGTTGGTTTTGATACTGGTACGGGTTGTATCTGTAAGTCGGTTGCACCTGGTACGAGTTGTATCCGTAAGTTGACAGTACCTTTGACTGGACAGCTTTACGTGGTGGTGGATTGGTGGGTTGCCTAAAAACCAAGTTTTCTTGCCTGTTACTTTCAACTACTGGGACAGGATGGACATCCAAACATTTACTTCCAGCGGAAGTTATATTGTTAGATGTTTCTCTTTTCGGAACACATCTGTTCTTCAAATGTTCATTACGAGTTTTTACAGAATTATCTGCAGCAATTTTTAAACATTTTGACATCAGCTCTTCCTGATTAAGGCTAATGTTTGAAGAAGTACTTGACTTGTTAACATAAGCAGAAACACTAACTCTGCTCTCTGTTTTACAACTGCTAGAAGAAGAGCAACCCTGTTCTTCTAAACCTACATGCCGTTTTCTTGAAGCATGTTTTGATTTGTGGTGCCGATGACGATGTTTCTCCTCGTGTCTTTTCTTAGCTTTGCACTGCAGTTTATCAGAGACCAACAGAGAACTGGTATGCCTGTGTTTTTCCTTTTTCTTTATTTGCACGCAATTAACGTCTTTCGAAGAAACAGTCAGGTTCTCTTCGGTGTCTCGCAACTGACCAACTGGACATTTTGCGCCATTATCTGTTTTCATCTTTTTATGGTATAATTTCTCAGAAGCAACGTGAAGCTTTCTTTTTCTGTCTCCAGTCTGGCACCTCTGTACCTCATTGTCTACCACTCTTGATTTTGGTGTTTTCTCCACTGTAACAACAGCTTTATCATCAACCGTTTTTTCAGCTTTCATAGAGCTGATATCATTCACAGTTAGCTCTTTCTCCTCGTTAATCAAGATAGAATTACAAGCAGCATTGCCACTTTCCAGTTGTACCATCTTGTTTCCTGAAGCACATTTTTGCTGCTGACACAAATCCTGAACGCCAAAGCAAAGTGAGAAAGAGTTTGTATTGCTTTTTTCTTCTTCAACCTGATGTACTGGTGGCTTGGGTGAATTCACAAATAGATTAATGCGTTCTGCACAAGCACTGAGTGAAACATTTGTCGATTTTTCAAAAATCTCTTCAGAATTGCTCAGGTTATCTGCTCCATTCTCACCAAAAGTTGCAGCACTCTCCAACTGACCTCGTGAACAAGGAGTACTACGACCAAACGGTTCTTCAGGAAGTGACATTTGCTGGTTATCAAACATAGACAGATCCGTCTCAACGTGGTTTTTTTCTGCATCCACATTAGGACTATTACACTGTCCAAATGAAGTTTTTGATGAGCTATTAGGTATATCAACTGGTACACTGGTTTTCATTCGAGCACATGTGAAACTGCTTGAACGGGGAAGAGACTTAATTTCATTTCTACTTCTACATGCTTTTCCGAGTTCCAGATCAGGTTCAAGAAACTCTTTCTTAATAAGTTCAACATCTGTCTGATCCGAACTCAATTTTACAGGACTAGCTTGATGTCCATCAAGAGTAGTTTTACAGCTGAGCTGCTTAGTATCCTCTTTGACGCAGTTTTTAGAATTCTGTTGATTTAGCTCTAATTTAGGGTTTTCCTTTTTGATACCTTTATTACCAAATTGGGCATCATCCTCTGATTTCTTGGCAGGGTTACAACTGGTCGAACTGAACCGGAACCTTTGCTTGTATTCTCTGGCAGTGTCCACATCCTCATAATCATTTCCATCGCTCAGAGCTCCACTATTAAAAATAAATTTATCCAAAATGCCAGTTCCTCCACAAAACGATGAACTGAGGGGACGATCTGCTACTGTAGGGCCGAAACATAAATCCATCAATGACCTGTAACTGTTGATCGTGGGGCTGCTAAGAGATGGTGTTGGAAGTAATCCGTTGCCACTTGAAAAACCACTGAATGGTGAAGTTGCTGACTGAAAAACATTATTCCACGGTATTGGATCAAGGAGAGATCTTCTTGGAAGAGGAATGTTCCACAAATGAGACAGTTCAGTTAAAATTAAATTTGTAATGCGTCGATGAGCAACTTTGTCCCAATGAACACCATCATGAGCCCGATGATGAAGCTGTAGACTAAAGATGCCATGTAAATCTAAAAATACACGCTTAGAAGAGCTCATGAGATTCCGGGCAAAGAAATTTGCCTCTACAATTTCACGAGACGGTATGGTGTCAAAGAGAGGAAGAAGAAATCCCCCTTTACATTTTGAGGCCAATGGAAGAGTTGCATTCCAAATAAAAACTGAATCGGATTTAAGGGTACTGTTCAAAGCAAACACAAGTTTGCCCAAATTAACCTTAAAAGCTGCAAGACCATGAGGACCATATCTATGAAGGTCCCATAAACAGGAATTCATGATGATGACATGCGGTTGGAACTCCTTCATTTCATCAAGTAATGACTGCACATGTTCGGAGAAACATCGTGTGATAAAGTAAAATTTAACAACAGTATGACCACTCTCATAGGTTCTTGTCTCTCGATAGTTTTTGCCATTAGTCATTTCAGCAAGTTGTCCTCCAGTCATTAATCTATCACCTAAAAAACTAAGTTCACCCTGAAATACAAATAGATGAATTTAACATGGGTATGTAACATATTTTATAATTTATTTAACTGCCTGACAGACCTAACACAAGTGAGAGTAATAGACAAAAGATTAAACATCTGTTTTGTTGCGGGCTCAAGCAGTGCCCCAAACACTTTAATTCCTGATTATGGTCAAAATTTAATGTAAGAAATGTTCTTCCAAAATTGTCCAGAGTTCCCTGGGTGGAAAGATCTTTGAAAGATCAAAATGGGATATATACTAGTATACCTAAAAGGTAATTAAATGCTGCCTTCAAGCAGAGATGATAAACCTATAAGAGGGGATTGAAATAAATAAATTAATATTCAGCCTATTTTTTAATTAATATTCAAATGTTTATGACATGTCATTATCAGTAATTCCCTTTTATTTTCTTTAAGTTCAATTTAGAACAAATTTATTTCCCTAAAATTCAGAACATTAAGAAAACAAAGTGCATGATAAAATACTATATCGAAACCAAAAATTATTGTTCGATGACAAAGTCTTCTGAAACTAATTTCTTAATTCAGAAACAAACTACAGGCAAGCGCACTGGATGCTCTGTCTCAAAAGCAAATATATACCATTGGGCGCGCAAGGAGTGTTGGTTAAAAATGTTATACCAACCATAATGCTTTGCATTTTGAACTTTTGAACGCTTTGCACCAAATAGGATGCTGCATGCTTAGCTCGCTCGCTTCAGGCTCGCTCACTGCGGCAGCAATTACTAAAATCAGGGGGGGCGAGACCGCCCTGTTTTAATGGCAAATGACACACATCCTTACTTACGAGGTGCGCCTTCCCGCGCGAAACAAAGTTTATTAAGATTCTCTTAATTTTCATTATTTATATAAGATTGGGAGGAATTAGCACTTAAGCAATATAATAGAATATTGAGAGCCTCAGAGTGTTAGCTATAACGACTCGCCCTTTGACAGATAGATTGCGTTGTAGCCATAAGTCAGTAAGCTTCTAGCATACTTTTATCCCAGTTATCGTTATCAGCGTCATCACCAAAAGAAACACCAAAGATTTTCATTTTATTTACCCATTTTAATCTCAGCGGTTTATCAGCGCGATTAGCATATCTACCCAGCCACATTATTTCTGTTTTAGATAGGTTTAGTTTAGCGCCGGTACCACTGCCATATGTGTTGGTCAAGACAAGAAGCTTTTGCAAAGAAAACAGGTCATGGACAAAACAAGTAGTATCATCAGCATATTGTACCAGTTTGAACAATGGCCCACACGGAAGTCTGAAGCCTTGAATACTATTAGATGGGTGGATATTATACAACCCAAAACCTCTGCAACTAGAATGTAGAGCAAGGACGATAGAGGGCACCCTTGCAGTACGCCTTGTTAAGGATAGAAAGAATCAGTTAAATCACCGTTACATATAATGCGACAGAAAATGCTGGTATAAAATAATTTAATCCAAGCAACAAAGTTTTCACCGAAGCCAAAGTGATCCAATAGTTTGAAGGTAAAGTCCCAATCAACCCGGTCAAAGGCCTTTTCCTGATCCAAACTAACAAGAATGGCCGGGCATTTTTTATCAGAAATATAATCATAATATAAACATGTCACGAATTAGTATCACTGCGTAAGAAATAATTTTCCTTCTAGGAACAGAACACGATTGATTAGCGTGGACAATCTGGTTTAAAAGTTTACGTAAGCGTTCTGCTAAAACCTTTACACATAACTTATAATCAGCGTTAAGTAAAGAAATTGGGCGCCGATTTTTGAGATATCGTTTATCGTCTCTTTTATGAATTAACCTTATAATAGACTCTCGCTGGGACTAAGGAAGTAGGCCAACAGCAAAGCTATAATTAATAACGGACATTAATTTAGGACCGAAAAAGTTCCAGAGAGAAGAATAAAACTCCGCAGTGAGTCCATCGGAATCCGGGGCTTTAAAATTAGGCAAAGATTTGACAGAATTAGTGAGCTTATCCAACATATAATTTCATTTTCCAAATGAGATTGGTCTTTGGAGTCAATGTGCTTATTACATTCAAAAGAAGGTCGTCCTGTGCTTGATAATCAATGGACTCCTTTGTGAAAAGTCCCGAATAAAAGGAAACTAATATATCTTTTAAATCATCCTGATAAAAGGCTTAAAAGTTTTGGGCATCAAAAAGCGAGGTGAACGAATCCTCGTCGGAACATTGATGAAGTAAATTTCAGAAGTATCTGGTTGGTTTCTCTCATTCTTCAATCCATCTAGCGTGACTATAGCCTTTTCACCTTCTGAGCATCATAACTATTCAGTTTGCGTAATTTCTCAAAAAGTTTTCCGTAGCATGTTCTTTAGCCCAGTCGGCGCTAGCCAGACCTTTATGACGTAGCTTAAGGAATTCCTTCGTGAGTTTGGTTTTATCAGAAATCAAAGCCCTTTTGTTTAAGGTGGGAAAAGCGTTTTGAAAAACGCCGAATCTCATTCTTTAAAGCATCCTACCATAAATTAATAGTTTCAAACCAACAAATTATATTATTCTATATTGAAAGAAGTTCATTCAGCTGATTATAAAAATTAGGGTCCCGAAGAAGCGTGTTGTCAAATTTCCAAAGATTTTTGTTTTTGAAAGACAGGAGTAGATATACAATCGGCCGATTCTGGGACAAAAGCTCCAAGGCATCAAAACACAGATATTTGTTGCTTCCCGAGGCCTATTTCTCCAGTGTCTAGAATCCCTGGTTGTCTGCTCCAGATAAATGCTTTTATCAGTGCTAATATTATTAACAAAATAGCGAAGAGCAACCTCAAGGATAACCAATATATTCAGTCCTATGTATAACCAGTACATATTCAAAATGGTGGATTTCAAATTCGGGGAATACCCGCACCATAAAATTCGGTAGGTCCTTCATATATGATACATGATGGTGGAGCATACCTATAATAACATTAAAGTTGATCATATACAATGTTATTATAAGTATGCTCCGCCATTATTTACCATGGCAGAACCGCTGATCCACAAATTCTTGGAAAATGGCGGCCTCAAAATGGTGGACACAAAATATCTTATACCAACATTGTTTAAAATATTTGAGTAAAAAATTAAGAAATAATATATTGGAAATAGAATTGGATTTCTAAATTTTTAGTCCTTTACCCTAAAGCTGGAAAAAATATAAAAATATTTGAATAAAGAAATAGAATATCAATGCTGAAAAAAATTGCTGAAAATAATTGCTGACATCCGCTGTTATAATCCACTGGCATAATCTGCGTGACTTTGGCTTCATTCGCTTGACAAAGGTCGTGGACAAGTCTACTGAAGGCCAATTTCCACTTCACTGGCAATTCGCATGAGATCCTTTGTTTGAAATTCGCGTGCGAACGCGCGCAAATCGTAGGTTGGGTGGACTCTAGAATTAGTGGAAACGTTGAATGAGAGTGTTCGTTCAAACAATTTTGTTTGGGATATAAGCAGTACTAGTTACAAAAACAAAAATGCACAGGAATCAGCATGGATGCTAAAAGCAAGTGACTGTGGTTTGGAAGGAAAGGCATTGTGTGCTAAAGCAAAATGGCGCAACCTGAAAGACACGTACAGGGAAAAGTTGAAGTTGTTGATCCCAAAATCTGGAGATGCTGGTGGTACAAAGAAAACTAGTTGGCAATGGATGAATCAAATGAGCTTCATGAAGAAATTTAGCGTTGTGGAGACACCAACAACCTCTAATTTCTTGATAATAGACGACGAAGAAAGTTCCGAGGTCCAGGTACAATATCTGCATTTTTATCTTCAGAATCCACAAAACCTGGTGGCAGTATCTTCTATCATATCTGGGTAATGTTGATTCATGCAACATTAAGAAATTATGCAGGGCTACCATAGCTTTTGTGATACCAATGCTAAGTTCATGTACAGCGTCAATTAGTCTCTTAAAATGCGCCATCTTGCAGTTGAAATGCCAAATGTATTTTCACTGACTCGCCTTGCTCTTGATAATCTGTAATTAAAAATTATTTTTACTTGTTCCAAATATCACCCACCAGATGGCTTCATAACATGATTTCCTAATGGGAAAGCATCATCTGCAGTTATTACATAGGGGCACTTTGTGCTTGTGTTGGGCAAATTACAGTCTGCTGGTGAGGATAATCTTCAGTTATATAGGACATTTTTCATTCCACATCGTTCGAATATACTTCCATCGCTTGCACTACCGATAGCCCCTATGTTCACCAGCAAATGAGAATAGCGTGCACTGCAAAGAGATAAAACGATGCTGAACCACCCATGGAAATCAAAGTACAGTGATCCAGTGTTTGCAGGGCAGTGACATCTTAAATGTTTGCCATCAAGGGCTCCAATGCACAATGACAAATTCCATTTCTCCCAAAATTTCTCGGCGACATCTTCCCATTCCTTTGCTGTTGACGGACACTGGACATAGATAGGAGATAGAGCGTTCAATATTGCAAGGCATGTTTCTGGGACAATCTTGTTCACTGTAGCATGTCCTAACCGATAACTGAAAGCAATTGTTTGATGAGAATCCCCGCGGTCGCAAGATATCTTAAGATAACTGAAAGTCGTTCTGCCGGTGTAATGGATTCCCGTTTCAAATTTGACGATCAAGGGTCCAACTAAACGCAACAATATCTCAAATACCGACCGTTGAAGACATACAAAAATATTTAAAGAAACTTTGTGCTCTCCCAGTTGCATTTCCCTGGTTAGGTTTGCATACTCTCCTTGTTCTTTTCTTCTTTAAAAAATAGGGCGAACACAAAATCTTTTGCTATACTTCGTCTTTCTAATGTCTTCTTCACATTAACAGCAATAATAAAAGTCTTCTTCTGCAAAAAGCCGTCATGTTGTTTTGGTTCGTGCCGCCAAATCACCAACATATTTATTGTTTCGCGCCACACAAGATAAATCGATTTTATTGGCTGATTAAACAATAGGAATTCGTGCGAACAGGCTTTGAGTGTGTATTGAATTCACATGCGTTCGCTTCAAAAACTGGCCGAAACCGCAAAACCGACCGTAGCTTTTGAACTGTTTGAATTGGCCGCCTGTGAAAGCACTTCATTAAACAACTATCTGATGTTATTATCGATAGCTTCATTCATGATTTTTCGCAATTGCTTCAAACAACTCAACAAACTTCCATTTACCTTCAAATACCGAAGAAAAAACCGGTGATAACAAAAAGATGGACGATCGATTCATTTGGTGTGTATTTGTCACCCTACCACAGCGGTTACAATAACATGGAGTCGAGGCAATATGTGACAGCCAGACGAAAATCGCTCAAAAGAAGATTGAGCCCGCAAGCAACAGCAAGATAAATTTGCGTTCTCCTTCGTCGAACGCATATATCTGTTCTCGTGATCTCGCGAAGCAGTAAAATAACCAGAAATTAAGACATGTGTATAGTTAATAAATAGGGTTTTAAACTGAGTCAAAACCATAGTCCATGATATTGATATTTTTATTGTTCGGTTTCTGCCAGTTTTTCACGTTGTAGTAGAAAGGGAAGCAACGATTAGTCTGTAACTTGTGCTTGGACAAAAAATAGAGAGCTTTAAAAGCACCGGAACATTTCATTACGACGGAGGCCTATTTTCCGTGAGTAGACTGGATCAAAAACGGCGTTTTTGGCGCAAATATTTTACTTGAGCAGCGCGCGTATCACAACGACGGACGCGCGCAGGCTAAAAAGGCGCGAAAACTAACTTTGAAGAGCTCAGTTGTAAACAAACCCGGAGCAAAAGTTAGTAATTGTAAGTAAATTATTCACTTACAAAGATTTATTGACGATTTGTTCGGTGCATGAAGCCATTCCTTTGATAAAAAAAACTTTGCAGTTCGGGATAATTTCCGTACTGGGGCGTACTGGGTTCTGCTGGGTTAGGATTAGCATTAGCTATATAGAAAATAGGTGAGATTTTTATGCCTAAACTGTCTGCATAATTAAGTACGCCCCAATACGGAAATTTTACCTGCAGTTCTGATAGACCAACACGGAGGCAAAAAGCAGCTTGTAGACCTCCGTGACGATCACCACGACCGCATGACATGTTCAGGTACCCGACATCTGCTGACAGTTTAGTTCTTGTTGGCCTCCGTGACAACAAGAGCGCCTGATGGTTAAGCTCTCTAATGACCCTTGATGACCGTATTTCCGTAAAAATTCAGCAAATGTAGCATTATCGGTGGTATGTCAGAATAGGCGAAAACTTAATTATGGAAATATTTTGATCCGTTTTCGTTAATTCGATTGCTTGCCATGCCGGAATAAAAATCGTCAGTTTCACAGGTAGATTTGGCTACTTAGTTATTGGAAATATTTCGAGAAAGAATCTGTCCACACAAAGAGAAGCCTTATGTAAACTGAGCGAGCTATTGTACATACTTTTCCAAATTGGTAAAGGTATTTCTTCCTCTTAGAGCACATTAAAATTTTTTTTGGTTTTAACCGATCATATACTAAAATTCTAGGTCGGGTGGGCAAAATATAAATAATATATATACATATAAATCAGTGTTGATAATTTAGTTTTGTTATTATGATTAAAAGTGTAGGGAAAAGCTAATAAATGAGCGATTGATGTACTATACGTGAAACGAAACTTGTCAGTGATAAGCCAGTATGATTGGGAGCTTGCATACTGACAGGTTCTATGGCCACGTGGCATTTCGTACATGGTCTTTACAGAAAGGTCACTACAGGGAAAAACGTCAAAGTTGGCAATTATCTAGCGACCCAAAAACCCGAAGGATGAAGATAGTCAGCAATTAAAACCGATGAGACCAATGAAAACCCTACTCGAAAACTTTTATTTAACAAAAGTCGGACCGTTGCTAACTTCATACAAACAAAAATTTTAATTTAAAATATTGACAAAGTATAGGTCGGCGGGATCCCTAAACTAAGAATTAAAGGCGATAGTAACATAGACGCGCAGAATACAAAAGAAAAGTTTTTAAAATGTAAGACTAACATGCAGCGTAGCAACTAATTAAGTGCATTATATTTGAAATATTTTTTTATAAGCTAAAACTAGCTGTTGCAGTAAGCAAGTGGAGTGCTGCTCGCATATTGTTTATTATTTTTAAAAGCCAGATACCTTGACATTGCTCATGAAAAATATTGCAAAGTCGACAAAGTGTATTTATTTAACATCGATTAAAGGCAGATAAACAATGAACATGTTTACTGACTGTCAAGTTGAAAAGGGGAAGTCAAAAAGTTGGCAAGGTAGCAGACGTGATGGAATGCTCGTTTTCGTGTACCGCTGGTCATTATACTGATGGCTCAGAAACTGCTAAAATCCGTCGTTGAAAAAAGTTGAAGTGAAAGCTGGCTTGTACCACAGGTAGCCCAACTCCGTCAAGATTAGTTTCGCTACTCGCCTGGAGGCTCGCAGCAAATACTTTGAGACAATTGTAAAATATGTTCTAATTAACACCCTCTTCAGCGCTTTTATTTATAATCTTAAACTGTAATGTTAAATGAGCGGGATTCAATTTTTTTTATAGATTTATATTATTAGTGTGGAACAATTTAACAAAACAATGTGACTCTGAATATTATAAATGTAAGAAAGCATTTTCGATGCTAGAAAACTTTTTCTGTCCGTAGGTTCTAGGTAGCCATATTATAGCGACGGATACATACAAATCTGGACAACCTTGTTTCCGGTGTAGTTATTTAAAAAGTACAGCAAACCTGCATTACTTTCATTACCCCATCTTTGCATTCTTGGTGCAAATTTTCTCCACACCTCTTTCCCCATTCGTCAACGAAAGAGTCAAATGATTATTGTTAAACAACAAGACACAAGTTTTATAGTATGTTCATTTGTTCGTTTAATAAGCATCTTTACAAGATCTTAAACTTAATTTTACACCGCATTAGTTAGAGTGCGTCTTAAACACTTTACAGTCTCTTTAATAAATAACGTCACTCCTCGAGAGACTTTTCTATTCGTCTTTCGACAACTCTTAAACCATTTATAGCACAGTGATTACATCCTCACAAACTCTGAGCAACCCTGGACATCATAAGGGATGCATTTCGTCAAAATACGAACAAGAATAATTGAAACAAAACTGAAGATAACATCCTAAAGAATTACAATAAATTTCATTTACTTAACGCTTTTAAGCGGTTAAAGAACGGTCAACGTTTCATTGCAATTTATGCAATGCAGTTATCTAAAAATTAAATATTAATCAAACGTAGCTATTCGTCAAAACAAGAAAAAGAAAGCAAAACTGTATGCTATCTATCAAGCTGCCTGTGTACAACTTTCTGATTATAAAACTAACAAATACCGTTTCGTTCAGATAACACAGGAACATTGGGATGATAGAAATAGTCAGTTCTCGGAAATCTGTTCCCTTGCTTTGCAGTGATGTTAGACTCCGAAACCATAATCACATAATCTTTACAAGGCACTATTAAATCTCTGCGGAGTACAACAACTTTTTAAGTACCCATGGTGAACTCTCTGTGACTGTGTCACGGCTTAGTGTGTTAACTGGTATTTTCATAGTTTTTCTCTTCGGATCTAACAACATAAAAGCACTATTAGACGCAAACCGAAATTAAAACCCACACGATAAAATAAACAAGAGCTAATCTACTCCTTGACCCGTATGAGATCGTTATCTTAACTTAGTACAAAAACAAAAACATCCTCAATTAGTAAAGATAGCATTGCGATCAAAACTTACGGTTTACCAGTACCACCTAGCACTTCACTATCTAAGAATCAAAATTTTGACTCTGCGTACATTTTGCCAATAAATCTATTGGTGAGCTCAATGCATGTTTAAAACGAATAAATGCAATTGCTGCTTAAAACTCGTGCAAGATGATAAAACTTTAAAACCTTATAAAATCTTCAACAATTATAAAGTTTTAAAAGATTTACAAATTTTGCCATCTTACAACAGTTTTTGGCAGCAATGACATTTATTTGTTTTGTTTTGTACCAAACTGTAAGGGACAACTTCATTAGATCCATGCATTTCCATGGTCGAGGGTTTTTAAGCACAGCTGCACGAATTAGCAACAATGCCAGGAATTTTTTCCATTTTGATGCTATCGTTTTGGTCAAAGTACAACACACTAATGGCAGACATTCTGTTTGACGAGCAGCAAAATTTTATATTCTTATTCACTCGTCCGATCATTTGTGAATGGATTTTATCATTGTTGTAAAACAGTGGACATTCACCCGCACAATAATTTGCCTCGAAGCGTTTTGGGGCAATGATCCAATCCCAATTAAAGCTGTCAAAGTCTACAACCAAGCTGTAAAGGCAACAGTTTTTCTGTTTTGTCGATGCATCACATTTCTTAACTTCTCGAGGAAAACGGCGATCTTCACGTTGATCTTTGACGTAAACCTCAATGAATGGCTGAAAAGTTTCATCTTCACCCGGCTGAACAATGGTAACATTTGTGTCTTTAATTTCTACATCGAAGCCAAAGTTGGTCTTCGGATCATGAAACCAATCAGACACAATTTTCTTTACTTTGAAATGGTGCCATCCTTGTGAAAGTCTAATATTTCTTGAGGCGACGTGTGTTCTGTTTGGTGTACCATTGCGCGATGATAAAGAGTACTTGTATAGATTGATTCTTGCTGTTTTCTTTCTATTGTGTTTGGTTGTTTTTATGTATACCCACTGTTTCGCCCGCGCAACTCTCATTTTTGTCGTCTTGGACGAAAACTTGAAGTAGCAGCACTTCGGTCTACTACCCCGAACTTTTTGAGCCACTGCAAAAAACGAAAAAAAGAAAAAGTGAGACTGGATTGCTTCTGTACTTCAGACAGGTTTCACTGAATGAGATTCTTATAGATGAGCGATTTATTTAATATTTAATTTTTGTTTCAGCTTGCAGTTTTTAAGAAACATATCAGAAAGATATTTATGTTACTCTTAAAGAATGAG
>JAOBBB020107932.1:0-13207 GCA_025331005.2 Zoanthus gigantus
AAGTTACAACAAAAGAAAACAATTCTCCCTTCAACAAAGCTCGACAGCAATTTATTTACCGTTGGTAACTTCTAGTTAGTACGTATTTATTTGAAATAAAATGAAGTATTAAGAAGCCTACATATTATTATCTCACCTAAGGTTATGGTATGGAGAACCAACTTTGATAAGCTGGACTACGGTGAAGGTAAGAACATGTAGTAATGCCTTAAAATCCTACTCATTCAGCTTCCACTTTGTTTGAATTCTTTAGTGTATTGGAATTCCTAGTTTGTTTCAACGATTTACCATTGTTTCCTTACTCTCTTTAACTCTTAGATATCTGGGAATTCCTAGTTTGCTTCAACGATTGATCATTAGTTTCATACTCTCTTTAACTTTTAGATATCTTGGAATTCCTAGTTTGTTTCAACGATTCATCATTGTTTCCATACTCTCTTTAACTCTTAGATATCTGGGAATTCCTAGTTTGCTTCAACGATTGATCATTAGTTCCATACTCTCTTTAACTTTTAGATATCTTGAAATTCCTGGTTTGCTTCAACGATTCATCACTGTTTCCATACTCTCTTAAACTCTTAGATATCTTGGAATTCCTAGTTTGCTTCAATGATTCACAATGATTCATCATCGTGTCCATACTCCCTTAAAATCATAGATATCTTGGAATTCAAAAGCCTATTCGATTGGCTCCCGATATCAAATTAGCAATGATTGCGATTATGGATTTTCCGATGATAAATACTTCAATGTAATTGGTTCTGAATATTCTGTTGTTAACGTGTTCTCCAGTGATTTCGCCAACCACTAGTGCAGCACCTCGTCCCATGAGCTAAATACCAGTATGTAGTCTATTCATAAAGGCGGACATTTAAAGGCAAATCTTTGTTTGCAAGTTTTGCCTCAATAATATACGTGCCCCAGTTTTTAATAGCAGCATATGTAACAGAGTTTTATAAGATCATTTGGATAGTACGCACGTTTTGATTGGTCCTCAAGCACGGCAATGACGTTTGCAATATAAATGGGTTTCTCCAAGTTGTAAGAATTAACAGTTTCATGATAGAAATAAAGCTATACGTATGCGCTTCATATATCGTCTTTCTCTTTGTTAAGTCGAAAATTAATAATTTTATTTAAGAAGTAAAACATGTTCTTCGTGCTACTGCACAAGACTTCTTGTGAGAATTCTCGAGTAGGTGAAAAACCTTGACTTCGTCTCGGGTTTTCAATGATCTGTTTTCGAATTCTTTCTCCCAGATGTTCTTCCTGGTTTTTGCCAGGCTATGAAGGCATGGAGAGCATGTTTTGTTTGTTAATTAGAACACCATCCTTTCCAAGTAGCCTCTACCTAAAGTTGTATGCTAATGAAGCAAATAATTGCCTGTAATATGAATGCACCTGCGATTCTCGCAAAATTATCTGCAAAATGACCTGGCTTTCTTTTCCTCTCCTTATCTTAATTTAGGGATTTTTCAAAAACTAAGTTTTATATTTTTTTATATTCCTCTTTTTATCATTTGTGGTGATAGTTTTAAAGTCCCACCGAAAACGTGCTGCAACTCCTCCATCAAGCCACACCCACGATCCACCTCCAAGGTCGCCATCCAGAAGTTCAGCACCGGAGGTAATGCATTCCTTTTAATATTAGGGCCAGACCACTTTAATTTCCTATTTTACAAAAATTTAGCCCAAAAACTCTAGGTCGGGGGGGAGAGAAGATTTGGATAGGGGGACCCCTCCTTTCTTATTGGCCAGTCCTTAATGCTTAAAGCTAGCACGCATGACAGCTAAAGAAAGTTATTTGTTTTTTTTCAGGAGAAAACAGTCCAGGTCGCTGCAATTTCGATGAGAACTTTTGTGGTTGGACTAATCCGACAAATGATAATTTTGATTGGACTAGAAAAGTTGGCCAAACTCCAACATATTCAACAGGACCCCTTTATGATCACACTCACGGATTTGGAGGGGGAGGTGAGCTCTCTGTTATTCATTTTTAGGAATAGAGCAGTATCAGTTGTGAAACGTGGTAATATTAAACAATATTATATACCAGAATACTTAAACAGCATGCCTGTTACATTTTCCAATGGGCGTTGAAAATTTTTAAAACTCTATGGCAATGTTCTTAATATGTGGGAAAGCTTTTTTCTGGGTTTGACTTCCCTTAGTAGAAAATGACTACGATTTTTCTGTTTTGAAAATAATTTTTATATGCAGAAACATTTACTCATTTTTCTATTCATAACGTTTAAAGCAAAGAAACAAAACCCTAACGAACCGACGAAAAAGTAAAGAGCGAACCAGAAATGTGATTTTTCTTGAGCTGTCGTTGTTCGCATTCCCGTCCTTATTGCGTAAGGTCCCTATTTAGATTGAATGCCGACGAACATGCAACGGTTATTATATTCTGTTTGATAATTGGCAGTATGGTTGCTCTTTCAAGTTAATCATTGATATTAAGAATAATAATGTTAATAAGACAATAATTACTGATAATAATAGTGATATTGGTATCAACACTGGTAATAACAAAAACCAGTGATAATGATAATGATAATGAAAATTAAAATTAAAGCGATAATTACAGTAACAGTAATGATGATAATGACAATGACAATGACAGTGACAGTGACAGCGACAGTTACAATGACAATGATAATGATAATGACAATGATAATGACAATGATAAAGATAAAGATAATGATGATGATGATGATCATAATGATCGTGATCATGATAAAGACAGTGATAATGATCATGATAATGGTAATGATAATTATAATGACAATGACAATGACAATGATAATGACAATGATAATGACAATGACAATGACAATTACAATGACAATGACAGTGACAATGATAATGATAATGACAATGACAATGACAGTGACAGTGACAGTTACAATGACAATGATAATGACAATGACAATGACAATAATAATAACAATGATAATGATAAAGATAATGATGATGATGATGATGATGATGATAATGATCGTAATCATGATAAAGACAGTGATAATGATCATGATGATGATCGTGATAATGACAATGACAATGACAGTGATAATGACAGTGATAATGACAATGATAAAGATAATGACAATGACAATGACAATGATAATGACAGTGACAATGACAATGACAATGATAATGACAGTGATAATGATAAAGATAAAGATAATGACAAAGATAATGATAATGACAATGACAATGACAGTGATAATGACAATGATAACGATAACGATAACGTTAACGATTACGATAGTGACAGTGACAGTGACAGTGACAGTGACAGTGACAATGACAATGACAATGATAATGATAGTGATAATGATAATGATCGTGATCATGATAAAGAAAGTGATAATGATCATGATAATGGTAATGATGTTGATAATTCAGTGATTAAATACGTTCAGAGGGTCAACTTTTTAAAACAGCCTTAAAATTCACAGAGCTTTGTTAATGAGCACACTGTTTCGTTTAGGTTACTACATCTACATTGAGGCGTCCTACCCTCGCGAGCCAAATAACAAGGCACAACTCTTGAGCCAGCAATTTATGTTGTCGGGTGTAAAGAACTGCAAGGTTAGCAGCCTTAAGTTTACACTCTAATTGGAGTTTGTTCAAGTATTGAGCGTTGACTGTCGATGAAAGATTGAGGACTGGTAATGAATGATAAGAAGCCGAGACTTAGTATTACTACACATCCCTTCCCCCGGTCTGTATTGCCTGTAATTATTCAGAATCTAGCCTTTTCACAGTTCTTTTTTTTTGATATAATCGTTTTCACATTTTAAAAAAGTTCTTCAGCTCATACTTAAACAATGTTGAGAAGTTATGGATATTACGTTTTGCAAGAATATGGCTAAATGTTAAACCCTTCATTCTGTATATTTGGTACTTTTTTTCTCTTCTGCTAAGTAATAGCGTTGTGTCAGACTTGGACGTTTTCCAACCCATAAGTGTGTCAGTCGGTTCATGTCAGAATATTGATCGTGATCTAAAATAAATATTTTTGCTTATTTTCTTCCAATTCGGACTTTCCTGTTCTTCATCTCGTTGGGGTCTTGATTCACCATGAAAATTAATTCTTTAATTCTAACCTTTCCTTCAGGTGCGTTTTTTCTACCTTATGTATGGAAGTTGGATCAGCATGGGTAGATTAAATGTAAAACTTCAAAACACAATCACGGGCGCCACTCGCCTCCTTTGGCAAAAGAATGGTAACCGTGGAAGAAGCTGGCATCAAGCCGAAGTTGTCCTGGACACGAGTTGGCCGGTAGTTCAGGTAGGGGAATGGTTGCTACTGCCTCTGATGCATGAATCTCGGCTCATATATATCTTTCATACCCCAAATTCCTGCCCAGCGCCCTCAATAAGGTTTTTAAACATAAACTTTTTGCCATTTTAGCAGTGTATTAATATTACAAATGAATGGCCGATCGATGTACTATACATCATCATTGAAATTAATACGTTAAAATTAATTTGTCAGTGAACTAAAATGAATAGGAGTTCGGAATAAGCCAGCAACTTCAACCGCATTCAACTGTTTCGTCCTTTTGGGGACAGTTGTGTTACTGTAGATCATTGTATGGGGAAATGTGCAGTACAATAAATTGTTCTGATGTTGTGTATCCTCAACGTGTTTGGTTTTACTATTCGGTTGAATCATCATAGTTTCAGAATATAACAGTGACGACGGGATTAAACATGGACACAACGACATATGGAAAACTGAGGGAGTTCGATTTGAACTCGATAGCTCAAGAGTAGACCGAAAATTGCAAACAAATAGACTTTTCTTTTAGCGCCAATGAAATCACTGAGGGAAAACAAAAGAAATCCATCCTGTTAGTGTCGGTGGAAATGACACATTTAAACTCATCAGAAACCTTATAGGCCAAGAGCAACTAAAGGAAGAAACCATTACGTTGGATATAAACGTCCAGAGGGTGAAAAACCACTTGGCTCCGAGACCCAACTACATTTTTGCGAGATCTGAATTTTTCGATTGTGATCGGAAACCGGAACAGTCGGCTGCTGATTTTATAGTAGCACTGCGAAAACTCAGTAAACGCTGTAAATTTAAAAACCTTAATGAAATGCTTGGGGATTAATTAGTCATAAATTGGTCTAAAGAATACTCAAAGGCAAAGGCGGGTCTTTGAAATCAATAGTAAAGGTAAAGATTTCTTTATTTAACGTCGTTAGTTCCGTCACTTCATAGAATTGTTGTCAATGGAAGCCGACGGTGCGCTCTTTACCGCCTCCCTCTGCCAGTGCTTCATTTTACGGACATTTAAAGCTACAGCTACACAGATCAGAGAAAAGTAGGAACAGACATTGGAGTCACTGATAATCGAACTGGGGACATTCAGCACAGAAGGCAGCGCAGTTAACAACTGTGCTACACACCTGATCTCTATCAGTAAAGAAAAGTTGATACAGCAAACAAGACCGCCAAGTCGTTCAACCAAGAATCAACTCACGAGCCTCAGGGAGCCAGTGTGGGATAACCTCAGAAGAAAGGATTCATAGATCAGAAAAGAGCAGGGGTTTTATCCCAAATTCAAGAACAAACAAACTTCGCAAGGACACTAGGAGCCAACTATCGAGTGTTATCGATGTAGGGACCCACATTTCACTCGCAACCGTTCACGCAAACAGTTGCTTCGATGTAATCGTTGTGGCTTGATGGGTCTACGCAGCCACCAAATGCATGACCAAACTGGTCAAAATCATTGACAGGGAGAATTCAGAAGAAGATGGCTGTTACAGTCTTTTTTACTTCAATAATGATATGGCTGAGGGTTCCTACATGGTAAAACTCTCTTGCAATGGCAAACCAGCTCAAATGGAAATTGACGCAGGCGCCTCGTGTACCTTTATATGAGCAACAATGACTTTGAGAATTTACAAAATTCAGTGGCAAAATCTATCCACTTGGCACCCAATGAGAAACCAGTGCGCACTTACACTAAGGAGGCAATCAAGACCCTGGGTACATTCAAAGGAAATTTCACATATAAGGGACAGTGTTACTAACAGTGTGCTAGTAATGGGTCACCAGGGTCCTATTTTGATGGGGAGAAACCTCCTGGGAAAACTTAAGTTAGACAGGTTAGACATCTCAGGTTCATGTAGTTATATCTAATAACTCACCTAACCCAGTTAAGGATTATCCTAAAATTAAGCTTTTTGAACCTTCAAGGAGACTAATAGAAGAAGTTTAGTTTTATTATTAAACTAGTTAGCTCCTTTTGGGAGAAGAGGTGTTGCATACGTGACTGAGGTCACGCTGCGCAGTTGTGTTACTGTAGATCATTGTACTGGAACATGCGCAGTACAAACTGTTCTGACCTCGTGTATCAATTGCGTGTTTGATTTGACTATTCGGTTGAATCAATCTTAGTTTCAGCATATAACAAGCATTTTTTCGTCAGGAGGTTAAAACTAAAATTGTATACAAAACATTTTTTGAGGAAAAATAGTAGTCAAATATGTTTTATGAGTGTGTGATATCGCAAAATTGTATTACTAGTTCATATATAGTTTAAAGTAGTTTTTTTCTTTATATGACCAACCCAGTTGTTTAACGTAATTGTTTGTGACGTCACATTGTTGTGAGATTCTTTGTTTGCAAAAATTTTTTTTGGCAATCTTTGTGTAGAATATTTATACACACTGATGATGACGCAATCTTCTTTTTCCTATTTTCTTCTTCGCAACAATTTTATTTTGCAATTTATATTCCATGAGACGTACCATTGTCTATATTGATCATATAGAAGATTCTCCTAACCCATATTTATGTCAACCTATTACATTTGTAGTACTTAAAAATATCTTTAGTAGTTAGCTACGACGTTACAATCCTTGTTTTTTGAAGTTACTTTATCTAAGTATCTAAAACAAGTATGTAAAAAGTTACAAGTAACGATTTCCGTCTCAACAGGCTTTACTCTGATGACGTCTTATATTCCGTGGTTTGCTTCATAACGTTAATAACGTTAATATATATACATATAATAATATCTATCTATCTATATATATAGATAGATAGATAGATATATTATATGTATGTAGCTGTAAACGTTTTAACACCTAAGTATTACAGGTTCAGAAAATATTAACAATAAACTAGAGCGGTCAATATTGATCCCCCATGGCATACACTAGTGCAACAATGTCCGGGAGTTATATGCTAAACTACCTAATGTCACAACTTCGTCTTTTTAGCCCAATATAAACCTCTTAAGGTGATAGATAAAGCAATAGAATTAAAACTAAAATAAAACTTGTTACTGATAGGTAATGTTTGAAGGCATTCGAGGCTTGGGATATCAAAGTGACATCGCTCTTGATGATGTATCGTTTTCGCCAGAGTGCTACCCACCAGAAGGTAAAAAGGTTTCTCTTACTAGCTTACTCCAAGCTTAACCATGCTGATTAACCCCTTCCTTGCTTAACATCCAAACTAATAGTGCATGCCCAGGTGGAAATCCTATTAAGATCTTAAAAGATCCCGTAAGAAACTTATAAGATCCTTAATAAGATATAAGATCTTATTAAGATTTTTGATATAATGTAAAATCTTATAAGATCTTATCACTTCTTTTTAAGATTCTTAATAAGATCATTATTTAGACAATCTTAGTAAGATCTTATAAGATTTCTTCTAAGGTTCCTAATAAGATCTTATAAGATGATCCTGTTAAGAATCTTGTTATATCTTAATAAGATCTTAAAATACTTCTTGTAAGGTTCGTAATAAGATCTTATAAGATGATCCTGTTAAGAATCTTGTTATATCTTAATAAGATCTTAAAATATTTCTTGTAAGATTCCTAATAAGATCTTATAAGATGATCCTGTTAAGAATCTTGTTATATCTTATTAAGATCTTAAAAGATTTTTTGTAAGTTTCCTAATAAGATCTTATAAGATGATCCTGTTAAGAATCTTGTTATAGCTTAGTAAGATCTTGTAAGAATTGTATTAAGATTTCCACCTGGGTGTACCTCACCTGGATGTACCTCATCTGGGTGTACCTCATCTGGGTGTACCTAACCTGGGTGTACCTCATCTGGGTGTACCTCACCTGGATGTACCTCACCTGGGTGTACCTCACCTGGATGTACCTCATCTGGGTGTACCTAACCTGGATGTACCTCATCTGGGTGTACCTCATCTGGATGTACCTCACCTGGGTGTACCTCACCTGGATGTACCTCATCTGGGTGTACCTCACCTGGGTGTACCTAACCTGGATGTACCTCACCTGGGTGTACCTCACCTGGATGTACCTCATCTGGGTGTACCTCACAAAGGTATAAAATATAACATCCTTTGAGTCTTCTGTCAATGATCGCTCTTATTGCTTCCATGTAATCAGCCAATTGACAAATTTTTGTAAATCATGATGAGCTATTGTATACTATTTAATATATACTTATATGTAAAGCACACTGACAGAAAAAGTCACTCCTTAAACAAGGCATCCAGGAACCCCCTTCCTGTAAATGTGCTTAGAGTCTCTGTTTTAACCGCTTGGTCAAGAAATCATGACCGAAGGGAGAAATTTGATCCCAAAATGCTAGTCTCTCACATAAACCTAAAACAACAAAAACTTGTTAATGTTCAATACTGGAGTTACGTTTCTGGAGTTAATGAGTATAAAGGATAATGGCGGGCATGGTTGGCATCTTCCGACAACAAGATACCCAGTTTGATCATCGGCTCTGCCGAGATTTGAGCATTTGTGTGACCTTGTTTCCCGCCTAAGCTAAATCAGCTTTCCAGTTTTCAGGGATAGGTAAATGAATACCAGCAACTGGTGGGAGCTAACCTGGGATGGATTAGTGTCCCATCCAGGGGTAGTTAAAGACTCTCATCCGCTTAACTCTACAGAAACTGGAGATAAGCGCTGGCTCCATGGGCCACTTCATTCCTTTACTGGTGTTTACTGTTTCTTGGAACTTCAGACTCAAACAATTCATTCGTATTCTGAAAGCCGTTTTCGACCTAAACATCAGTTTAGTTGGATGTGGTTTGGTTTTAGTTCTTCTATCAATTGAACATTTTGAAAAATACAACTCGTTAAAACTGCCTTTACTTCATTAGAAACTAAAGCAAATATATATTTTTTTCTATTAAAGCAATTCACGTACTAAAGAACTATGACATCCGACTAGCGGCTGGAGGATCTTCCAATGAGGGCAGAGTTGAAATTTTCAGGGTGGGTCAGTGGGGAACTGTATGTAACGATGAATGGGACAGGAAAGAGGCTGACGTTGTCTGTGGACAGTTGGGTTACAGTCAGGCACGGGTCGTCAGCCACTCGTTCGGACCGGGTAGGGGTCAGATTTGGTTGGACGACCTGGGCTGTTTTGGCAATGAGAGCAAGTTGTATGAATGTCCGCACAATGGATGGGCGAGACATGACTGCACTCATAATCAGGACGCTGGCGTTATTTGCAGTTTAAGTAAGTATATAATTGTTGCTTAGTTAAGTGCTGTCTCAAGGCTTTTACAAGAATACTCATATAGCTGGAACTTATTTGTCAAATTTCTTCTGTTTTGCTTTAATAATTAATGGACTTAAGAGGTAAATACTTTTTGCGTTCGAAGAAGAAGAACTCATAATAATCTTGCTGTTGTTGCTCGCTGACTTAATCCAAATGCCATTTTTTGTTGAACGACTTTTGTCTGGCTGGCATATAATGCCATGACTCCATGTTATTGTGACCGTAGTGGCGTGGTCGTCACTCTTTTCTTTTCTTTACTTTCTTTACTATTAGTTTATTGAGTTGTTCGAACTGAGAAGTAGTATACACCGATTTAAACAGGTTTTGTGATTGGCATGTCGACCGCCGCTTTGTTCCCCAGTGAAATCTACTTCCTTAAACAGCACATGGAATTGCAGCCGTAGTGATAATGCCAAAAAAATATAACCTGCAGTTTGCAATTTTGGCTGACTACCGACAACTTTTCGCGTAGATGTTGAATTTCCATTGACGAACACTTAATTACATTCGTGGTCCATGATTAAACTTCCTAGTTTCCCAGGAATAAATAAAACGATGGTGTATTTTTATCGAGCCATGATTAAATTTAAACTAACTTCTTAGCACTAACGTCGTTTTGCCGTTTGGTGCAAGACTCTGGAACTAGCTGTCTACACTCCGACTGGAGTAAGCTTTCGAAAACTACAGTTTAAAAAGAAGGTGAATTCATATGTTGCTTATAACTGCACTTTGGATTGAGGACTGATGATTATCTGAACGCTTATACTAAAATACTTAAAATCAGTACTAGGAATTATTGTACCTAAAAGCTTTACATTATGTCTACAACCATATGTATCATCACAACTCCTTCTTCTTTGCTTTTCAGTTAGTTTTGCTTGTACTTGATTATTATGTTCTATTAATTAACTTAATTGATTATAACTTGTAACTACACGACATCTTGTCTTCTAGCTGAGTTTCAATTACCTATTACTAGTACCATCCAAGTTGTATAATTTGCCTTTCTATTTAAAGGAAATAGAGTAAAGAAAGTAAAGCGATGTAATAAAGAAACGCAATGACCAATAACATTTTAACATTGAATTAATTAAATTACGCGCAAAAATTTCACGACACATTCCAGTAGGTTTTTTTTAAAAAAAACAGCAAACGAGGCGATAATTTTTGTTTGTCACAAATACACATCAAACCAAACAGGAACTAATATATTTCATACATACTTACATTTTCTTAGGAAAATTCATCATGAGAAAATCTAGTTAGCAATTTTTTTAGCCAACGTGAGAAAAGCGTTTCGTCCAATCACAAAGCACCTTCATGGCTAATTGTGTTTGTTTCTCTTGTTCACAACATTATTTCAATGTAATCGAGCTTTTTGCAATTTTATCTCAAATTTTTCAAGAGTCGGCAATCAGAGTACCATTTAGAACGAACAACAGAAAAACATGTCTTTGATTCTGAGTGAAAATGAAGCGTCTACAGGAAATGTTCAAGCGGCGAGTTTGCAAAGTGCTGTGGCAGAATGTGAATCTACTTTCACGAAACGTTCAAGTTCAGTGCCTGTACCAGGAGCATTTAGTAGAGCAGTTTTCCATGGAGGACATTTGAACATAACAATTAACACTCTAAACAAGTAGCCGAATTCAGCAACAGATAGCTCATTTTTGTCAACTTGTAGGTACAAACGCATAAAGCGTTTGATTCATCACACGACGATGACAGCTCACCGGCACAATGACAAACTCGTGACTTTAATGACTTTGTCGAGATATTTGCTAATTGTTAGTATTGGACACATTTTAGCTAATGAGAATTTTCATTTTTTCATTCAGAATGTTTGAGTTTAAGCTTATTATTGGCATAGTACAGGTTGATAGTTTTTGTGATATCAGTGAGACGAGACAGTAAATTTCCAAAAACCACAATGGCATAGCTATCTTGCAGCTGAGACACAAACTAAGATCGTAAGAATCCTTTCTAGGTTGGAAAGTTTTTAATCTCGCTATAAGTAGGTACAAAACTGCAGTAGTTTCGATAGTTTACTGTTTAACGGCTAGAGAAACTCTCCAGAAACGAAACACAAACTGCCTGCATGTCGATTTGCCTTATATGAGGAAGTATCATTACTGCATGACATGTAATAATAACTAATGACCATAATAACAACAATAAGAACAATAATAACAATAATAATACAACCACAGAAACAACATCAACAATAACAACAACTGAACAACACAATAATAATAATAATAATTATAAAAACAACAGTAATACTAGTGATAACAACAACAATAATAACAGAAACAACAACAGTAATAACAGAAATAACAATAACAGCAATAATGATAATTCATCTTAATAACTTATAGAAGTGCTAGGGTAGTGATGGACTCACATTGCATACAGTGGTGGGCGATTACAGTAGGAATGATTTAGTTTTCCTGACAGTATTTGTTTGAAAGATACAATTTAGCAACATCAGAACCGGCAAACTTCCGCTTATGTGCAATAAGTGAAAAATCCTTAAAATACATTCGCAAATTATGGTAGACCAGCAGAAATATCACACGCTCAAAATATTTGAAACTCACATTTGTGGTCGAGCAAAGACTTTTTCTTTACAGATTTAATGATAATCCTACAGCTTAAATGATTACTTCAAGCAACTTTATAAACCTGTTTCGCTGTTATCAAAATCAGATATTGATATATTTGTTAGGATTTCAAGTTACCGCCAGAGATGAACCTTACCATATCGTAATGTTTCTTTCTAAGAAAACAGAACAAACCAAGTTTACCTTGCGTTTAGTTGTAAAAGAGCGAAACTGCTGAACGGCAAGAGATCCGAAGCAAGCCAGTTTGAAATGACGAGTTTCACATTAAACCGCAACTTCACATAGGTCTTCAAGAGCTTCAGACAAGCTTTTCTAAACGTCTCCTTATTTAGTTAGTCCTCAGTTTCTCAGCCCACGGCCTCTTTATGTACGTAGATTGCTCGGTACTTCAGTCTTCAGTAGTCCTGCACGGAACTAAAATCAGAAAATTCAAATACCCGACCGACTGAGGCTATTGCTCTTGCAGAATAACAAACGATCGAAAAAGACTTTTTACACAATCCAGTCTTTTCTCCGTCATTAACAGCTGACAAGCAACAACAGTTGAATAAATGTCGGCAAAATGAGTTTCCACAAAACAGTGCCCAGTTTCTCTATATTGAATAGTTCCAGTCCACTTCTTACAGCTGTTATGAAAACTTCAAACACGCCCGAGTTTATTTTTCTTCTCATTCAAGCTCAACAACTCTCATTAAATTCATTTAATGCACTAGTTGCGATTAAATAAACGCATTCACTAGCAAAAGCGCTCAGATTTTCCGGATCAGCGCCACAGTCCAATATCGTCCGAGACTTCTATTAAAGACTATAATAGAGCACTAATATTGGCTAAGCGGTGGAGAAACAAACACCTTCACAGAGGAACTTACAAAGACTTAAAATATTAGTTTCGAGCCATGAGTAAAGAAAATAACAAAATAAAATGGCGGTGTCTTACAATTTTTAAGAGAGAAAGAGGAGAGATATTGAACGCTGCGCCGGTAGTGATGTTCAGGACATTTTTAGCACCCTTACAGATCCAGGTCCGGTAGGAGAAGAGGATAC
>JAOBBB020108015.1:0-13206 GCA_025331005.2 Zoanthus gigantus
GAACGTCGTCAGAAAGTGGATTGCACTATCGCATGGAGCCAACAAATTTCTAATTAAAATGATCCGTACAACGAAAATATTTACGCCACGATTTTTTGCATGTTATGTTTTGTTTGCTTCAGAGTTTAGAAGTTTGTCCTTAGGCAAAAGCACAAAAAAAATTGTCGAAAGTTTTGAAAACCAACGGTAAACTTGCGGACAACACTTTTCTAAAGCTGCCATGTTTTTCTTCTTCTAATTTTGAGCGGCAGTAGAGCATTGTGGGTATTAAATTCTTTTCCAGTCTTCCCTTGCTCGAATCGAAATTGGAATGCCTCTTAAATGAACACCTCTCCGTATTTTAATCACGTGCCTTTTGAGTAACGGACTTTACGTAATGACTGTATATTATTACAGCTGTAAAGAGGATCACCTACACCTCCACTACCATCACAGTCATTATCACGAACATTATTCTCACCCTTACCATCATCATCATCATCATCAGCAGCAGCAGCAGCATCATCATCACTGCTAACATCCTACGCCTCAATCTTTGGATCACCATCACCATTACCATTATCATCATCATCAGCAGCAGCATCATCATCATCAGCAGCAGCAGCAGCAGCATCATCACCATCATAATCAGCAGCAGCAGCATCATCATCAATCAGCAGCAGCAGCATCAGCAGCATCATCATCAGCAGCAGCAGGAGCAGCATCATCACCATCATCATCATCAGCAGCAGCAGCATCATCATCATCAGCAGCAGCAGCATCATCATCAGCAGCAGCAGCATAATCATCATCATCAGCAACATCATCATCATCAGTAGCAGCAGTAGCATCATCATCATCAGCAGCAGCAGCATTATCATCAGCAGCAGCATCATCATCAGCAGCAGCAGCATCATCACCATCATCATTATCAGCATCATCACCATCATCATCATCAGCAGCATTATCATCATCATCAGCAGCAGCAGCAGCATCAGCAGCAGCATCATCATCAGCAGCAGCAGCATCATCAGCAGCAACAGCAGCATCATCAGCATCATCATCATCATCATCATCAATACGGCCACCACCACCATCATCACCACTACTATCCTCCTACGCCTCATTTTCATCATCGTCTACAAACCGAGCATTACTTTGCACAGCGTTATCATTTACCATTATCATCACAATATGTTTCCAACTAGTACTTAAACACATTAACAACGGAATAAACATCTTTAGTTGTAAGCCAATTTAAAATAAATGGCGCTCCAACAGTGCATGTGGCTACGGCATGACTAAATCAGAAAGTTGGAACAAAAAGCCTATAAGTTATTGTAACAAGTTTTACTGTTGTGAGTTCGATTCTCGCTATGGCCATTTTTTTCTCGCTAAATAAACCTCCCTCCAAACAAGTAATTAATCTCTTTGTTTTTTCCTCCACCTATACTACTCATCTCTTGAAAGGTTATTTACGGGACAGTAACACTATTAAGAAAACAAAATTTTTAGATATTTTTTTCGATAAATTTATAGTTCCAACCGACATGCGAAGTCTTGACTTTGATCAAAAACGGCCATTGAGTCTGACACGAAACAAAACGTTTCTTTCCTAGTAAATATATTCCTGTACAATATTTTGATGTTGTAATAAATAGCTCCATTCATATTTCCTTCAAGGTTTACTTAATTCATTTTCTTACAAATTAAGCCTTATGAACTTTGAAACTGACTTGAAGACACAAAATGTTACAGTACCTCGTCACAGCAATAAGCCTTTCCTTCAACTCTCTCATGTCCTGAAGCATTTCTGCCATTCTTTGATTCAATTTTTTCTCGCTGTTCAACTTCTGTTGCTCGATGTCTTCCACCTTACGTTTCATGTCCCTGCCTTTGGCTTTCTCTTCATCTAACATCCTCCTCATCAATACCAGTTCGTTCTCCATCGACACCACTTTCTGCTTGTAAGCGTCGTAATTGGTTTTGTAATTATGTGCCTAAACAAAACCCGAATTAGTTCATGAAATGAAAAACTCGTTGCTGATAAATCATTGCATGTTCTTCGCCGCTAAAAGGTATTTATAGGTGTATGTTTTTTATTTTACCATTTGCTTCGTTACTGCACGTTCCCAGTTTCTAAAACTTTTACTTCGACAAGGTTGGTGTAAAAACAAAGGAAGTGGAAAGGGAAGGGCAAGTAGAGATTTTTGCCCTGATCAAATCTTTTACATCATTATAAAATTTCAGTTACTAACGTTGACTGACAGCTGATTTATGTATACAATAGCTTTAAATTATCCACCCTACATCTGTGAATTCCCTTTAACTGGTTTAAAAAATTTGTTCGCGATATGTCATGTCCCTCCCGACACTTCAGTTCTAGAGTATTCTTAAACATTCATAGCCATCCTTCTTTATGGCATGACCGAAACTTTTGACAATACACTGCAGAAACAGTATTTAACATATCAACATCCTTGCTCATTGGAAAATATTCAAAAGAAGTTCAAGCTAAATAGCCGATCCCTTACGACACTGGGGACCCATGGATCTTCGTGGCGTCACCAGGATTTTTTCAGAGGGGGTTGACTGAAGGGCAGAGGGAGTCTTCCAGTGCTAAAGGCATAACCAATCTGGGATATGCATCCACGCCGGAACTTACTGCTTTGGGGGAAGAGGGTACCCCCCCTCCCTTGCGACGCCTCTAATATTGTACTTATCTACAGTTTCTATGGTGTTAAGCACTGCGGTGCATCACTCGCAAACCCGAGATAGCTCAATGTGACGGCAATGTTAACCTTTAAACAAGACAGCTTTCTATAACAATGCAACTAAATCTTTAAGGTAGTAACCATATTCTGGAGGTGCTGTTAAGCCAAATAAAAGAATAATAAAACTTCAGTTCTGAAGGATGTTGAAAGGGCAGAAAAAGAGATTATTTGGCAGCGCAAACATGTGATTTTTTTCTTCACGTTGAGTGCAGCAAATAGTATTGATGAACCCATAAAAACTGACTTGCACTTCCAGTTGTGGCTTTTTAGCTCAGCTGGAGCAATCGTTGCAATGGTATTGCAAAGATCAAATTTGTTTGGAATCTCTTTCCAATTGCTTTTAAATAACCTACACTGATAACCACGACAATCATAGTCAAAACAACCAACACTGTTGTTGTCAAGAAGCCAGGATTTTAAGTACATTCAAATACACTCCCTTTCTCCAGCTTCAATTTATATGATGTTCGCCAGTCTTCAGGGGTGGTAAAAATAAAAATTCCCCCTAAAACTTTAGCGCTAGATAAAAACCTAATACTGACCTCATTCCGCAAGCGTTTGATCTCGTTGCTGTATTTGAGTCTGTCATTTTGCCATGCATCGTTTCTCTCCCTAAGTCGTTTTTCCAAGTCTGTGATCATTTCTTCGCATTCACCAAGTTTCTCTTTCAATCCAGCACTCTCATGGGTTTGATCAGATAGAACCTAAAATTCACAGAAGCAATAAGTACAAATAAGAACAATAAGTACAAAAGGACGACCAAAGAAGACGTGGAAGACGCAAGTGGAGAAGGAGAGAGAGTGTTGGTTTGGAGAGGGAGGATGCCTTGAATCGAGTGAGATAGAGAGTGGGAGTTGGAGTTCGAGAGATTGATGTTACAGTGGGGTAAATCCAGCCACCCCTGTTTACGGGGATAAACCCAGATCAAAATCGAATATCTCAAATAAGTATGTATGAGGATTTATAGTAAAGAGAATATTTATACATTGGAACGCTGTGTTCCTGTGAAGTGAAACAAGAGAAACTACTTATGGTAACAACTTTCTGGTGCGCAAAAAAGCACAAAAATTTACCAGAAGTTGAAGTTTTTAAATTCTATTGGCTTTTATATAAAACTTAACCCAGTTTTAAATAATTTTCTGGCAAATGAAAGTATAATTATACCATCACAATAATTGTGATTTTGTGTTTTCGGGAATTGGAGATAAATACGACACTTTCATCAATCACATGCTATAAGAAGCTCAAACAGCTCCATACTCTAAAAAAAAAACACCCCTCCCTACCTTTATTTCAGATTCAAACTTCATAGCTTCAGAACTCAGCTGAAACTTCAGAGCCGCTATTTCTTGCTCCAACGTAGACTTCACATTCTCCAGCTGCTCTCGAGCTTTTGCTTGGCCTTGTTCGGCTAGAATTCGCCCTTCATTTGCTGCTTCAAGCAATTCCCGTAAATCTCCAAGTTCCATTTCACGTCCTGCTTTCTCATCCTGTACACTTGTTAGCTCTTCTCTCACTGAATCTAACAGCTGACGCTGCCCCTCATTCTGTGAATAATATTCGTCTATCTTCCTTTTCATCTCTTTCACTTCACTCTCAAGATTTCCTCGGAGTGTAAAAGATTGAACTAGTTCTTCTTTTAACTGTGAGAGTTGGGTCTCGAACGACTCAAGAAAACGAGCCCTTTCTTCTTCATTATGAATCTTGAGTAGTGAAATGTCTTCTTCCGCTTTATTTTTCTCTTCTGTAACAGCTCGGAGATTTTCTTCTAAAGATGTATACTCAGTTTCAATCTGTAGGCAGAGGAAAAAATCGCACACATAGCTAAGTTAAGCGGCACATACAACAGTCCATTTTACATATCTGCAAATCTATAAGGCTTCGAGATCGTTTTAAAAAAAAATTGCAAAAAAAATTTTTAAATAAAACAAACAAAAATTTCCGAATATAATTAATCTTCACAATCTCCACGAAAAAGATAAGCAATCTGCTAAATGTTCTATTTTAGAAGTCAAAAGTGGATTGACTTAAATCAAATTGTAGTGTTTTGACTTTCATTCATTTTAATACTTACTTATAGATACATGCATTAATATATTGATTTCGCTAGTGATAAATGCCTCGGATCATAATTACTGTTCATTGAAGTTTTTCAATCTTTGCTCGCCTCTTTGCCGTAAATCTTGCTCTAATATAAAGACTGTTTTAAGATCAGATTCTGTTTAGGCCGTATTCTGTGGCCGATTATCGTTCAGTTTCGTTGCCCCCCTTTGGGCACTACTTTAAAACAGGATAAAATGATAGGATAAATCATATAAACTATAAATTCACTTGTTTCCATGTTCAAAAACCTGCAGTTTTCGAGTATTTTTACATCAAAAAATCAATATATTGATGTGGATACGTCATTTAATATACAACATTTTTAGCCAATATAGCAGTTTTATATTGACGTTTAGATAAAGTCTCGCTGAATCCGTTGTGCAAGAAGTTTCAGTCTGAAAACTAGGTTGAGGGTCTAGGTTGTGTTTTGAGCACGTTTGCAAAAATGTTTAACCCTCGAACAGCAAAGATGGGGGGTGGGGTGGGTCAAATAGACCCCTCTTCGATTTTTTCTGATTTTTTTCTGAAGTGTTTTAGCGTTGCCCACCAAATTTTTAATAGCTATTCATTATGAAACGTATTTTGACTAAGACAAGAAAAAAAACAAATTTTGTTTATGTTTTGTGATTTTTAAAGCAACCTGCTCTTGGAATTTACGGCGTAATAATAGCATATCAACAATGAAACCTGTGGAGTTTTAATTAACGATCTGAAATATTACACGTGCTCTCACTAAGCCGCCATGTTTTATCTCTCAGCATGCTTTGCACGCAGACAAGTTACAGATTAAACTAGCTAACACAACAAGATCAATCAAGATCATCCATGAGTGTTCCGTCTCTATTTACAACTTCTAAGATTGTTTTGTGCAGGGAATATACTTTATTGCCATTTTGTGAATATATATATCTTAATGATAATGTAACCCCGAAGTTTCAATACCATATTGCTGAGCTGGATATGATAGCCAGAAAAAACCCTTTGGGAAAATCCTATACTCGGCTGTCTAAACAAATGAGACAAGTACAAGGGCGCGGCAGTCGTGACGCAACCTTTGGCGCTCACCTCTTGGCGCTAGCCACAGTGTAACGACCCCCGGTGTAGATCATTAGTGGTAGTAGCAAAACTCCTAAAACATTTTAGGATTTTTGGTCCAATATAAAAACAGACCCTAAAATTTTGTGCAAGTGCTCCAGTTTACAATCAAAAATGTCGAACTTAGCTCTCTTAATCAGCTTGCTAGTACCACAAATCATCATCCGAAAAATCCAAATCAGATCCTCCAATTTCATCATCGTCGTCTGACTGGGCCAGGTCACAACTGCTCTCATCAGCATCATCATCATCTCCAGCTGCTTCATTCTGGCAATCACAACACGAACACAGGTCGGTGCATTTTAAGTCCGCTTTTTTGCAAGAACAACGCATGGTGGAGCATCCAGTCTTGCACTTGCATTCCACACACTCAATTAAAGATTGCGGTGCGGGCGGGCGGATCATCCAAGTTATCTTTAGCTCTTCATCATCAAGCGCCCAGCCATTACCAACCGGTGATGGAACATTAACTTCTGCACTTAAACATTGATACCATGATGCTGCCTGAAAGTTTGCTCGATAGATATGTTGGACAAGGCTATCGCAAGTAGGAGGCAAGACGTCATCTGAACATTTTCCGGACTTGAAGAGTGCGTATCTACAGTCATCCACAGTTTTTGACACGTTGTCTGCATACAATAAACACGTAAATTTGTTCAGCTTATTGACAAGTTCATTTGAGGGAGGGAAGTCCTTTCCAAGCATCGCAAACCACTCAACAAACTCAGGGAAGTCAGTCACCGATTTCCTTTTACTTCAAAAATAAAAGAAGAAAAAGCAAAGGAGAAAAACAGGCCGTGCCTTCCCAACTAAAACGGACAGCAGCTTCAACGTCAAGCAGTGCTCCAAAATTCAAAAAGCGTTGCCTCGAAAATGAATTTCCTTATTGACCGGAAGGTGAAACTGCAGAAACATGCCAAGAACACATCAAGGCAATGAAAAAAGAAATGGAAAAAAAGAGCAACAGGGACAAGGCGCATATAAGCGAGCTTATGAAGCTGACATATCCGTTGAGGCGAGAAACTGTAGTTCAAAGCCGGAGAACAGCACAATTTAGAGTATGTTATCCACCTATCCTGCTATCAAACTTGTATCAGAGGTAAGCTTCAAAATGAAAAAAAAACATTACATTGCTGGGAAAAAAACACCGATCCCTCTTTCAGCCCTTTGATCTCTTAGATTTTAGCAAGCAGAAATTAAAATCCAAATTTGACTGACTGCTGCACATAAGTTTAAAATACCCATAGGTATATTCTAAGTAAACAATTGGCTAATAAATGCTAGGGGATTTCTACTTTGTTAAAGGATTTTTTTAAAAATTATTTAATATCATAATGTGTTTTCCAGCTGAAGGCAGAATTCGGGAGGATTCTAACCGAGCCAAATGCCCCTAAAGATGCTACCAAAAACTACAAAGAACTGGAGGGGAAAATCATAAAAACTGCCAAGCAGCACAGCTGGAAGAGGTTGGCCAATTTGTTGAGGAATGCAGAAACCGATGCAGATGACAATCCCGAGAAAAAGTCAGGTAAAGACAATCATATATCTACTGTATTGAAAATGTGTAAAATAATATTATTTGGCAGAAACAACAGTAACTGTAGTGAGCAGAATGGACTTATATGCGAAACCATGCTATAGTGTTGAAATCTAAAACCACTGTCAATCCAAGTATGTACTTCAAACCTATTGAACCTTTAGTCCAAGTGATGTGGACTAAACGTTCAATAGAATAACTGTTTTAGATCACAAAATCTAGGCTACTTCAATTTATAGCATAGAATTGCCAAAATGAAAATAGGTTCTTTTGGATCCTCTCCATATTACAGTCTCAGCTGCAATTTTTTTTCAAAACTAGACTTTTATATTTGGAGTCTACAAATCAAGGATTTTTCTGTTAATTGATTGAATACTTACTCAGACTGCTACAATAAAATCAGTTCAGTTTGATAGCAGAGCAGATTTTGTATGACTGTGAAAAATGCAGCAATTAAGTCGTGCTGCCTGCCGCAACCGTGACCATGCCAAAACAGGGCAGGTTCGGTGCCCCAACTTTTTTACACTGTGCTGTGACACATTAAACAATCATATGAAATCTGCTTTAAAAAAATTATTTCATTGAACTTGGTCAGTGATTCTGTACAAAACATTGGTCTTTTTATCCAGGTACTGTATTTAAATAGCAAATCATTTTGTTCATAATTCCTTTATCAGATATCAAGAGTTGCATGTCATCAATAGCCCTTCAATATATTCTGAAAGACAAGGCAGCCAAGGATGGCCTATTTTTCAAGATTTGTACAGTAAGGGTATTTCATAACTTTTTAAGCACCCAATTTATGCTTGCCAAATCTATGGCTTGTCATCCTTTTCCCTTGCCCTCATTCACCTCGTGCAAAAGGCTTTCTCACAACCATCTTTGGCAATTTCAGCAAATTCCCAAGCACAGACAGCAATACATTTTAACCTATGTAGCTGCCATTTTCAAGTTAGCTCATGCCAGCCCCATGCAAGCTTAATTTCGTAAAACATAAGAATTGCACCTTTCTGACCCCTCCAAACTGGAATTTCCAAATGCACTCTGTTATAAGGCTTCTATATTTTCTTAGATCCAAATAAGCTAATTTACCTGTTTTGTTTATTTAAACACAGGAAGATGAGTCAATCGATAATGCAATTTGCAATTCTACATACCCAAGGCTTGTGGCCTCAGGGCAGATGGGGGAGTTTTCCTAATTTCTTATAGCAGCTGACTGCAAGGTCCTTGTTAAGCTGGTGAATGTGGACATTCCAATGGCTATTGCCATTCTAGTTGAGGTATTCTATGTTTTCAACATTGAGTATACACCAGGTGTGCGTGGGGTGTTTGCTTTTCTGGCCGGGAGGCCATCATGCTGGGCCAGTATCAATTAGCCAAGACCAGAATTGCTGTCCAGAAATTGGTCAAGTCAGTAGATGCCTGTCAAACATAGTTTGTTTGTCACAGTTCATTCATATGCAGCACTGATTTTAGAGCGATTTCATCCAATTGTGAAATTGTTACTAAGCTATTATAATACTAGTTGACCTTGAACCCCAGCATTGTTTTCTTTTGTCAAAATATGACTATTAAACAATGACTCTTAGTAACCGTTTCATATTAGGTTTGTGACTGTGTTTTTGATACAAAGTGATATTTACTATAAATTTATTATATATTTTTTATATTTGTATAGATTCTTTTTATATAGAAACTATATTTGCTTTATTTGTAAAATCAGATAAATGCCAAAAAGATTTTTTTATATACATATTTGAAGTTACTGTTATTGGAGTGGGTTTCACTAACCTTAAATCATTTTATATTCAACTTTTTAAAAGATTTTTTGAAAGAATATATTTTACATTAAGTATCAAGTATTTTTTAAGAAATTCCAAAAAGATATTTATTTTTAAAACTGGTTACTGTTATTTGCTAAAAGGGTTTCATTTTAAAATGTAGCTATATTGAATCATTTTATATCGTTTTACATGATGTAATTAGCTCGATATAACATCAAGAGTTCATTTTATAAAATGTGATTGAGGAATGCCATGTGTTGTTGCTGCATGATGTAGTGGGTTCAGAGAAGTTATCATGCGAGAATCGTGGGGAATTTGGGGTTGCAATGTAAGGTTAAAATAACACCTAAGAGTAGAGTTATTTTAACCCCCACTAGTGTTAATTTAACCCCCAAGGGGGTTGTTTTAACACCACTTAACGGGGTTATATTAACTCCCCTAGAGGTGTTGTTTTAACACTAGTCCACGTGGTGTTAAATTAACCCCCCAAAAAGGTGTTGTTTTTTACCTAAAATTTTAACACCATTTATTGGTGTTAAACCAACACCCAGAAAATAACAGTGAATGAAGTCCAAGTGAAACGAAATTAAGTCACTGGCTGCTGTCCAGACACTGTATGTGTATCTAAGAATATACAAGCTTCAATATTCGATATACAAGTAGATCTATAGAGTAAAAGAGAAAATAACGAGTCCTACAAATTGTTCTTGAAAAATTTCCACGTATTTACTCTAGTTGTAAACAATGTTGCACTATCGACTATTAATAAAGTTATTGGCTGTTTCTCAGCCTCGGGTGTGTTCTTAACATGTTCTTAAATTTTTGCCGATTTTCAGCCTGACGTTCTTATAAAAAAGGTTCATATATAAAAAAAGAGTGTACACAATCGAGTAAGTAATATTAAAATACAAAGTTTTTACTGAAGGTTGTAGGCGACGGACCCGAAATCCTTGAAATGGTTACAAGAGATGATTGGAGTATGTGTTATCCACCGGGTGCTGAAATTGTTCGTGGACATTTCTTCGTGAGAGAAGATACCCAGCCTGAATTGCATCAGTTTACCCTTACTGATGACAAAGAAGCTTGCGTTTATTCAACTATAGTGCGGTACATCTGCCCACCTCTGACAAGACTCGAAACTTCAAGTAATCACGAGCAAGTGTACTGCCTCACCGATGACGTTCACTTAGAAATTCTAAATTCTTTAGATGGCTTTTAAAAATTCATAGCTGCAAATCAAAACTGACTCAATATACTTTAAATTTTGATTGACTCAACCTTGAATCAAACAGTTTAATCCGTAACCAGCAACCATTGTGAATAAGAGCAAATACAGTTTTCATACAGTACCGAGTTGTAAACCCTGGTTCTACCACAACTTCATAAGGGGTTTAGCTTCGACTTATATGTAGAAAACGTTTTGAATCGAGCTGCTAAGAAAAATAGTCATTGAGACTTCTATAAATCATCAACAAAATATGCAGTTACATTAATATTTGATGATAAAGTAATAAAGCTATAATTTTAAAACCTCATGTACCGGCGAACTCTTATCTAGCATTAAATTTTCTTAATTTTCTATTTGCAATTATAAAGTGTTCTTGTGAAAGTGCTTACAATAATTCTTTATTTCGTTTTCATTATTTTCTTCTCAGTCTAAATCATTCGAGAGCTTTTAAGCTACAGCGTAACTGGTATAATTTTATATAAAATAAAATTTTAAAAAAACTAGAACGTGTATAATTGTTTGTGTTTTGTTTTTTTTTTGTATTTTTGTATGTGAGTGTTTAACTGCATAATAAAGCATTCTTACAGTCTTACACACGATTTTTTTCAAACGCTGTTTCTTTTTGTATGTAGGTCAGCCCAGTAGCTTCAGGGGAAGTAGATCAATGAACGATATATATGATGTTCGCGCTATGCTGCCGCGATATCTCAATTGCCAATATGTGATCTTTTTTTAGATCTGGTACCACCGCGAAGTGATGTTTTAACTTCTGTGAGAGCCTCGGACCAAGGGTTATTTGGAAATATCGAGTAGTAAAAAGCTCGAACATCATTTAAAATCTCAATGCCAATTGCTGATTTGGCATCAAAATCGCTTCTTTCACTCTCTGTAGTTATTCTTTTAAATATTTTCACGGCCAAGTTACAATCTTTGCGTTTTTCTAGTTTTATAAGCATCGCGAGTTCTTGCACTAAATATAGGAGGAACCACCGTGTGTAGTATGTGGGCTTGTTGGATTAGCAGCAGCTTGACATGCAAGTGATGGTGGGTGTGTAGAGTGGGCCAGCAACGGCTGTTGGTAGTTAGTTTGAGACTCCAATGGCAGTGGGTTGATAGACTGCGATATCAACGGCAGTGGGTGGGTAGAATTCGACAACGGCAGTTGGTGGGTAGACTGCGGCATTAACGGTAGTGGTTGGGAAAACTGCGACATCAACGGCATTAAATTGGTAGACTGAAATGTAGGCATCGAACGGTTGGTAGATAGTGGTACAGACTCTGGGTTAAATGAAATTGACCCTAGCTGTGGATGGGTTGGCAAAGACATCGGTGATGCTTGATTGACAGGCAGAGTAACTGGGGCTGAGGTTTGCGTATTGTTAATAGAATTATTAGTTTGAGAAGAAACACTGGTGGCAAAAGTTGAAGGCGCCAATCCTGTGTTCGCGATGCATGATTGCAGTATCAGTGGCACATTATTAGAAAGTACCTGCAGTTGCTTTTTCATATCATGCATATTGTTAGAAATCATAAGTATCTGCTGGTTAAGATTTTGCAGTTCCTCTTCAATATTTTCTTGCGTGGTTGGATGAGAAGATGAACGGGGCTCTTTTACATAGAATGGAGAGAGCATGTTGGGCAACTGGGAAGATGTAACGGTCGAATAATTGATCACGGGGGGAGCTGAGGAAGTGTGCCCCAGGGAATTTCTACATAAAACAGCGGGAGTGGAGCAAGAAGAAATGCGGCTGGAAAGGTGCGTAGAAAAGGAACCTGGGAGGGTAGCAGAAGATATGAAATTGTCAGCTTTGTCAGAGCTAGTAACTTCTGTGAAAAAAGGAAGTTCCTGTTCTTCGGCTAGTCCCTGATCAATCAGTTCTTCACGAAATTCTGATATGTCAGCAATTTCAGCTGCGGTTAAAATAGTGCTGCCGTTTATAGCTGCATTAGTGTTAATATTGGCATTACGATTAGCGGTACTGACAGAAACTGCAGAATTATTACAAAGAGCAGATGATACAGTGCTTGAGACAACAACGTTAGAAGAGCTAATGAGAGCAGAACTTGAGAATTCAGAAGACGTTATTTTTTGTGCATAAACAGGAGAGGGCGGCAGAGTCTCTCCAATAACACCGTGGCTAAGTACAGTAGGCGAAGGCGATAAATTTGGTGAAGCTGGATTTGAATTTGGGATGGTGTTTGCATTGAGAGATTTTCTTTTGAGTTTGTTGCTAGATTTTCTTATACGCTTTTGTTTTCGGTTCTCAAATACAATCTTTTTACCGGCTTCATTCATTTTAATAGGGTCTTCTTGAACAGTTCTTTTCCTCAAGTCCTCCATTTCGTCTTTAGAATCTAAATTGGGAAGGTAACCATTTTTAGCAACTGCCAAAATATTGGAGCCAATTCCAGTGATACAAACCAAAAAAAAAATACTGTTACTAAATATAATATTATCACGATGATCACCAACCAATCAAAAGGTCTAATTAAAATTCTGAGACTACATACATGCTATTGGACTGCACTCTTCGTACCAGAACAGGCTCGTTATACAACAAATACACTTTTTATTAAAGAACAAACTTAATAAGAACAGTGAGACTCAAATTGCCAGAAATATAAGAACAATAATAAAATTTGGTTTGTAACCAGGTGAAGACATGATAAAATTGTTAAAAACACAGTAACTCTGGTTAAAATATT
>JAOBBB020108091.1:0-13205 GCA_025331005.2 Zoanthus gigantus
TCTCTCAAATTTGTTCAATGAAAAGTATGGGCTCAGGTTGGGAGAATTTAACAATACAACTGGCACTGAAAGGGTTACGGTGTGTTAACACTCAAAACGTCAACTCCTTACTTCTGGCAATAATCAAAACATTTCAACTCTGAGGAGCAGAGATGCGCTTACGAGATCCAATAAGGGAGAACACAGGTTCACAAACGTAGTCATGCACAAAATTTTATTGACTTTGCCTTAAACACCAGTATTAACAAGCAACAACATGCATTTCTTACAGTATCGATGCTGTGATATTTTGTAACAACTTAAATACGATTGGAAACTGCTGTTATCCACAAAACAAAAACATACATTGCTACATGATTTAATTTACGGTTTCTTGGAGATGCATTTTTTTTGTTGAATAGATACGAAACAAATGTTATATCAAATTTAACGAACGATAATAACGATGGTTACGATATTGACGATGAGAAAATGATAATGACCTTAAGCAACAAGTACGGCGACGTCGACGGCAAAGAACAATAGTAAATACAATAACTGCACGTTGGAATGCGTCGAGCTCGGGACCAGCATGGAGTTGTCGCTAAAATCAGAAAGTGAAAAGACCTTTTTCAGAGTTCTCGATACTCGTTTCACTTCATGAAGAAACATTTACTAGTTTAGTGTTCACAAAGTTTAAGACAAAGATAACAAAACCTTAATGACCAGCACAAAAAAGTAAAGAGCAAAGAATAAATGTGATTTTTCTAAGCCGTTGTCTGTCGCGTTTCCGTCCTCGTTACTTAAGGTTCCTAAAAAATACGAGGACAATCAAGACGATGACTAGGCCCGAAGAACGTGCCCAGTAGAATTATGGGTAGAAATGGAAACCATTACCAAGCGAAGATCCACTGAAGCCGGATATGTACTCTCTTCTTTTGTGCTGCGGGGCAACATAATCGCTCTGCACATATCAAGAGACATAAAGAGAGAAATTTTATTACAGATTGAGAGCTCAGATTATACCTTTTATTCACTATGTATCATACCAGAAAAGGAATTATTGTGAAGCAGTAGTAGCAACAAAACTTGGTGGCAAAAAACTTGGGGGCACAAGCCAGCCTCCCCCCCACCCTTCTCCCGGCACTCCTTCCTTACCGGGCCACTTGCTACGGCCCAGCCTGATGTATGCAATGTGAAGGTATGATTTGCTTAGAAAAGAAAATTGGGTCACCCTGACAACGTATCACTTACTGTATTGATCTAGTAAAAAGTCTGAGAAAAATGGGAAATATTCTACTAGTTTTAAATACTCTGATTTCGTTTCAAATTGCGTTTAAAACAAAGGCCAGCAAATACGTTTTTAGAAAAACTACTTTTCAAAATCTTCAGGGGGAGTATGCTTCTTGACCTTCTTAGAAACTCGCTCCTTGAACGCCTAGTTGTACTCCCCGGTTCAGTTCAAAGGCCTGATATGGCCCAGTGCATGGACCTCTTCCCTACCTTCCTATAGCGTTGCTTTCAGTCTTGAAAGTTGAAAAAACAAAACCCTCTGAGAGCTTTAATAATACTAGTAGTAACAAAAAGGAACTTTTATGTGTGTATTCCTTCTTCCGCATCATTACGTAGACGGGGTAGTACATTTCTGCAATAACGCAACAGCCTCGTTCCTCGAAAGCGTGTTGCTCTTTTTGCTTGTTCTATCGATACTTGACGCATTGACGATGAACCTTTTATCCATGTGTCTCTAATAAGATTTTGTACCTCTTAGGGGTACAAAATCAAGAAAATGGTACCCCTTTCGCCAGTCAATGTAAGCCCCCTTTCCCCCAAACCCCGGCAATTACACGGGGATTGGTCTTTTGGGGGTTTCTAAACACTGCTAATGCCCCGCCAGGCAGGTTTCATTCCTGCCTTTCTACAAAATTTATTTAGATGCTTTGCACATGCCTTCTGCTACTTCCTGTAACTCACCGACTAGTCTCTTTTAAAGCCTTGATCTTATATCCTTTCTGCTAGGCACTGATGTGAGAACCTGGTACTATATATCACGCACGACGAAAAAAAGATTAACATATTCTCAATAGTGGTGCCCAATCCCCCGCCAAAATTTCGCAATTATCTAAACACATCTAACTCCCGGCTCACTGGGGCACATATTCTATCGCCTAATCACCGTCTAATCTCCGTCACGTTCCCAGGCAGTGGCTTATATGTATATTGACTAGTGTATAGGGTGCCAGTGACAAAATTATGACATTTTCATACAGTGCGCTAAGTTTTTGGGCTTCCTCAGTGTCATACAAAAGTATTTGAGGCTCTTATTTTATTTAATTGATTGAAATGTTGTCTGAATGTACGCTTTTGGATGATACCTCTTAGTAGAGTTTGAAACCAACCTGAACCACACCAAGACTGGTATACTTCTTAGGGTTTGAAATCGACTTGAGCTACGCCAAGATTGATATTTCCCTCCAAGTATCCCCGCCCCAACACGTTGGAAATCTTCCTCCCGTCCGGGTACAACAAGCCCGTTAAGGTGTATTTCAACAATGTTATATTAATCATTACCTGATGGGCGTCCGATGATGGTATGATATACGCCTGTATTCCCCCATCTGTTAGCGAAGGATTCCTCATTAATGCCCTTAATGCCGTTAGTCGCTGAGTTGTGGCCTTAGCTGTCGGTGGGAGGAACTACAAATGGAAAATTCCATAAACAATCAAGAGCCGAGCTACCACTGCATGCTAAGTAAATCACTAAGATCGCTTATTAGTCTGTTAATTTCATTTTAGAATTATATTGGCTCGTAAGGTTGAATACCTTTTGTTGTGCTTTCTTATCAAATCTAATATGGTATATTTTGTAAGAGTATGATCTGCTTCATTCTGTTTTAGTATCAGCCTGTGACCCTGTTTTGTGTTTCAGTGCACATTTGTGATGACAGTCAACGCTAAGTAAAATTGTATTTGAAATGATATAATGTTGAATGTTTCGCCAATTAGTAAGCCTTTAGCCGGCTAGAAGACTTGACACCTATACATAAAGTCATTTTAATCATTTTTATTGCAATTGTTAGTTATACTCTCATGACGCTGTTGGCTTTGTTATTGTTGTAGTCATTGTTACTAATGTCGCATATGCTTTGATTATCGTTAAAACTCTTTATGGCTTCAAATTACCGTACCTCTGTTTTTCCTTCATTACATATTCTGAACGGTTTCAGAGAGGAATTAGAAACTTTAAAAACGCCTTTAAAAGAAAAAAAAATATCTGGTTAAAATATAAATTAAGAAAAACTGTTGCCGGCTGACAAGAATAATTACAATAAATTTTACAATGAGTTTGATTAAGTTGTTTGATTAAAATTTAACAACTATAAATTTACTTCAATCATATCGTAAAAATAAATTTGGAAAAAAAGCTGATTAACTCAAAAGTTTTCAAAGTTAGTTTTGAGCTAAAAATAACAAACAAACTGCGGTTATAAACATAACGAGAAAACGACCGAATAAATGCAATTGCCAATGTTCAGTGATACTTACCGTTCTATTCTGAAGGAGACAAGCTCAACCAACTTGTTTGACTTTCAGTTATATACAACGTGACAACAAAGACCAGCCGATAAAATCTGCTCATCAGTTCACTATGAACTCAGGTACACCATAAGCGAGAACTCATTCGGGTATTGCAGAAGCCACCGGGGAATGTTATCTATAATTATTAGCTCCGTCTTGTAACCACTCGTTTGTAACACCGAAAACAGGGGCTTAGGGCGAATTCTATCATGCACCCACAACGAGTATTAACCACGCCGCATTCGTTGCAAAATAACAATTATAGCAGGTATTTTTAAAAATCTGGCCCCTTTCTTCTTTTTTTTTTCACTATAATTAAAATAGGCTAGGGCTTACAGGCCTACCGGCTGGCTACGCCACTACATATAAGGCGTTATCAAATTTTTTCATTGTCCGTCGTTGGAATAAGTGGTCTTACTAGTTTTATTCATGGTAGTTAACAATCGAATACTTTAATTAATACAGATGAACAGTTGATTCCTTTTCTTTGTGGAAATTTGATTAAACTGAAAAAAACAAAATTCAGAATTAACAAAGACTACCTGGCATGATCATGCGCGTCACAATTATGGCCTAACCATCACTCAACTGCAAACCTTCTTAGTTTGCTTGCACAGTTTCTGATGACTTTCCCGTGGTCAACCGTTGTTTCCCTGTATGCGTACATAAGAGCTTGAAATGATAGTCGCTTTGTCCGCATAATGGACCGCACGTATGTTTTCACTCTTCTCATTGTGCTAAATGATTTCTCTGGTGTAGCAGTGGACAGTTATTTTGTAATACAATTTAATATTAAAATATTTGGAAAATATTTATGATTTAATCATTTGACTGTTTAATTCTGTTGTCCATTACATAATGAGCTGGCACTAAGAGCCCTTTGATTTCACATATAAAATTGAAAGACAATATTTCATTTTTCAAAATGAAACGTTGATATAGCGATGATTCGCCTTTCGGCGACCAAAAGATTATTTACAGAAATTCTTGTTTAACCCGTCTTAATGGCCTAAAGGCTGGCTACGCCATTGTCCTCCAAGCAGTTGTGTTTACTTCTAGTTAGATCTTGGTGGTTTTATACAATTTCAACGCCGCTGTCAGTCTGTATATTGTTCCATTATTTAAGGCATTATCAACTCTAAAGCAAGCGCCGGCAAAAACAACAAACAAATGAGTCCGACAAAAACTTAAACTTCAAAGATTTAAAGCCTTTTTTGTCCTTTGGCTTTGACTTTCTTTCTGTAGTTATATCACTAGTAATAAAAATAAGCTTTAATTTAAATACAATCTTCTGGCCCATTCTCTTTAACACATAAAAGTTATCATTTTCAAGACATATGTTAAAGCCTAAGGCGCTTTATAACGTGTCACGTGTAACTAACCGTGGTTTTGAGATTCGACACGATGTAGAATCAACTTAATTTCCAAGGCAACAAATTCAATCCTCTTCTATTTTTTGTTAAGAGACTATTAGTTGGAAGTTGGAAGTTAAATTTTCCAATTTTAATTCAATTAGGGAGTTGAATTTGACAAAACTAAACATAAAAAGTTATCATTTCCTAAAATATTTTACAGCCTCAGGTCTTTCAGTCCACCGTGTTGTCCGACAACGTGTAACTAAACGTAGCGATCCACACAAAAACCGTTGGTTAATTGTTCACTCGCTTTACCGGCTACGTTCTATTCTAATAGAAATTACATGCTTACCACAGTGTTTTATTTATGTGCGTGCTCAATCAGTGTATGGAAAGGCAATTCTAAAGATATATGTATATACATCTATTGACACATTTACGTTCCGTGCTATTTTATTCCCGAAAAATTAGTCGAGGAACCGAGGAAGGCAATCGTATTAACCAGCAAAACAATATTTGGTACCAACAACAGTGTTATAAATATCTTTGATAATCACAGAACTTACTTGCGATTAAAAAGGAAAGTTGCCAACTTTTTACCAAGAAATCCATTCAATATCCAAACCTCGCATTAAAATTACGCCTTTATTCGGGCTTTGCAATTAACTCCTACTATTAGCTGCCATGTATTTTATTTTAACGTCACAATTAAGCTATTTGTTTATGATTAGCTTCCAGTTAGATTTGTCTGGTTGTCAATGATTGTAAAACGTAAACATAAAATACTTATCCCCAGTCTCCTTACACATATGGCATGCTGATAGCCTGCGTCGCAGGCAGTCTAAACCTACGGTAATCTGTAATATAAAACTGACACGTCCGCTGTCTGCACCGCAGGCTACATGCCGGAGAACAATATAATTTCTCCATAATGTAAGCGTACCAACAATTTTTTTTAGTATTGGATGCATGCGCCTTTAGTGTCTCTAATGCTTTGATGAAAAATTTGAATACCTTATTCGGGAGCTCGATGTAGTATGTTAACTTCTGTTTAAAATATATTCTTTTGAACTTTGACCATTTCAGAACATTACTGATAGCAATCAACTGAAATAAAAGTTTTTGAGGCTGGAAAAGAATCAGTTTATAAACAAACTGTAGCAATTTTTGTTCAAAACCTTTACAGGCAGATACATTCTCAAATGAAGAAATTATTGATCTCGTGGGATCCTCACGCCAATAGCCTCAGTAATCTGTTACGTTACCAACGTACGTGGTGGTTTCTGATGGTGTATTGTTTAGCATGCCTGACTAAACAGGGAGAAGTGGGTTCGAGTCCCACTCGGGCTAATATACCAATTTTTTCAAATGAGTTTGTTGAAAGGAAAAAATCACTACAGTTTGCTTATATCCAGTTTAATCAATAGAGATAGCAAAAAACTAGTTATCGAACCTAACTGAAGGCAAAGCTAAGTGTCACCACAGTGTTTTGCTTACATTGTGTTATTTCTTTTTATGTCGATGGGTCTGGGACAGTTTTTGTCGTGCATTCTTCATCCGGCTCATGTTACTATATAAACAAATAAAAATAATTTCAGTCGAAACGTCGCGATCAAGGCAAAGTGACTTGTCGTGAGACAAAAGAAAAAATAGTTAATTTATTAACTAACAGCCACGATGAATAAAAATCTATTCCATCACATAAAAATAAGCAGTAACCATAACCGGGATCCAGGCCATCAAAACGCTAGCGGCTTGAATTTGGGCTAACTTTTGCTAACTCTAGATAGCAAACGCCATTTTATGACGGACTTTTGAAATCTTTTCTGGCTGTTGACTTCTGTAAAACGGACTTCTTGGTGAATTTCAAGTATATTAGGCTTTGAAATTTATCCCTCCGTTGTCCTGCCGAGTTAGAAAGCAATTGAAAGTCAATTAATGGCAAAAATTGTGTTGAGAACGCGAATGGTTGACTCGATAAGGATAAAAAACCCTCCGGCTTTGTTTTTCTTTATAGTTGGGAAGGGAGAGATTTTGTCAAAATAGCAACAACACTTCAGGTACATAAAATATTTTTTGTATTCGTTTATTCAATTCTCTAAGCTTGTATGGGTTTCCTGTGTACATGCTGGTATGCATGCAGCTATTGTTTCAAATGTAAATGTAACATGCGGTCTTCCTGACCAGTGGGGGTCACAATAGCCATGCGCATTAGTTCTTACATAATGGCCGCGCAAGTTTCAGTTTCATTTTAGTTGTAGAAATAATTGCAAATTTATAGCTTTTTACGTTATAGACGCTGTCTGTTTCAGGTTTTTTAGAAATTTTTATCATCGTTTTATATCTTAATTACCTACATATTGCGTTTTGACCGAAATCGTATCATGGGTGTACCGAAATTTTACCGATGGATAAGTGAAAGGTATCCTTGTCTGAGCCAAGTTGTAAAGGATCATCAGGTAGAAGCGTGTTTATTTTACTTTAGGACGCGCTTAAGTTCTGCAATAACTTCTATGGAAGTACAGTGATGAGAACAAAAAGCTGTTAGGTATCTTATTGAGCCGAACTTCTGTTCTGCAGATTCCAGAATTCGACAATCTTTATCTCGACATGAACGGTATCATACATCCTTGTTCCCATCCTAACGATGATGATCCGCATTTTCGAAAGACAGAAGCTGAGATATTTGAAGATATTTTTCATTACATTGAGGTAAGACATTATTCTTATGGTAGATATACATGTAAATGGTAGTAACCTTTAGCTACTTGGCTTTATTGTTCATTGTAGTGGCTTCAAGTTAGCTGGTAGCATGTATGGGCTTTCTGTGTTTAATATTTATCATCTAAGCAGCCACATCCCACAAGTATTACAATGCTTCCATTAGAACTTGAACATGATTGTTAGCAATGCCATACTGATCAGGCCTAATATGGCTAAAACATCTGTCCATAACTGCTAACATCCAGTCTTACTATTCTTTATGGTGTAGTTAAAGCGTAATGCCTGTTACCAACCTGGCCTTAGTGCTAATTTTAGTGGCTTTAAGATAGCTATTGTATGTATCTGCAAGCAATAGGATTTCAGTTTTTGTCGGTAACTGTTTTTGGGTTTCATACCTTTTATTCATGGGAACCCATTGTTACCTTTTTTGGGCTCAGAAATACTGATAACGGGTACTGATTTTTGAAACAAAATATTTTTAAAATAAGAAGCTGAATGAAATTTATTTCCAAAGACTAATTTAAGTTACTCTTTTAAGCACAAATTAAAACGATAATGCTATTTTAAATCCACCAATGTCAATGAGTACACAGGAGCAATAGTAGGGGCGAGACATATAATGCAATGTGAATGGAAAGCTGAAAAGAGCATTGAGCCAACTCAACTGGGAAGCAAACTGTTTTTCTTTCGGTAATCCTAAAGTTGAAGTTAGATCATCCAACACATGACGTAAGAGAGAGTGACCAGGAAGGAAGCTTAGTCTGCATGTGGGAGTGTTACTATTGTAACGTGTTGTGAATTTGAAAAAAAGAGTGAAAATGCTGGATGTTTACACCAAAATTGACCTGAACTAATAAGTCAGTGTGTTTTACTAAATTTTAAATTTTAATTTCCACTGGGAAACAGTCTCCCTAAAGCATCACAAAATGCTGGAAAATCCATCTCAGGGGTCCCAAAATCTTAAACCTCCCTAAGGCCTCAGAAAAAAATGTATAGCCAACTCCTTTCATCATCTAGCCACCTACTTCAAAAATTACAGAAAGCACTGGTATGGTCTCAGCTATTATTGTTGTTGCTATTATTATGTATTGTAAAACATGGTGAACTTACACTGTCATTGTTAATTGTCAGGTGTTGTTCCGAATCATCAAACCAAAGAAAGTGTTCTTTATGGCTGTGGATGGAGTGGCTCCCAGAGCAAAAATGAACCAGCAGAGAGGGAGAAGATTCAGGTATTGCATCCTCATATTTTTAAAACCTACTGTGTTTCATTTCTCTCTCTTTTTGGTCATGAGTCTTGGTGTATGTTTTTAGTCACACAGTTGGGATATAGTTCAGATTGATTCAAATTATACCAGAAGCCAAATGAGTGGTAACTCATTCTACAAAAAGTAGGTACGCTGCATGTACATATGGTAAGCCATGGGGGTTGGGCTTTTTTTTTCGACCTCTGTCATGTGATTGAATACTGGCCTCTGAGTGGTTGGTCAAACACGACATCTGATTTTTTGGTAACAATGTTGGTAAGCTTTCCACAAAAACAAAGGGTGTACAAAAGTGACCAAGTATTAAAATTCTCTATCCTCAATCATCAAGACTTCTTTGTTTGATCCCAAATCCCTAGTCCCGAATGAATCCTGAGATCCCGAATCCTGATGCGATCAGGATTTGGTATGTTTCCCATGAGTGGCACTGTATCTGTTTCTACACCTACTGTAGTATCAAGAAGTGTATAATTTGGAAAACTAATTTTTTCACCATTTGATTTGCATTCATTTGGCACTAAATATTGATGGAGGTATATTTCAATGATATTCAAGTTCAATGATCTTTTGAGTATAGATGATCAGAAATAGCCCTTTTTGTTTTTTAAGAACTTTCAATACTTTTTTTTAGAAGTATTTATTAAGGAATATATTTGAGTTGTCTTGCTGTCTGAAAAAATATCCTACAGGGGTAAATGGAGCAATTAGAGAAAAAAGCAATCAATGTATCATGTATTTGTGTATGAGAAATTAACACGAATTGTCAAAAAATAATAAAAATTTATGCATTTATGTACACACTTATCACATACTCAATACATTGAGTATCTTGATGAAGATTTAAATTTAAAATAATCTTCAAAGGTGACAGGCAGATGGACAATGAGATGCTTAATTTTGATGTACCATTACTTTGTACTATGTTAATAAAGTTATGTGAGTAAAGCTGGATGTCCATCTGTAATTCTTTAAGCTATGAACAATATTTCAAATTGTGAAAAAGAAATATCTGTTTGTAATCTTTTTGTTTTATATTGTTACTGTACAGTAGTAAGGAATTTGAACAACAATAAAAATTTTATTGAAAAGGTGTACACTTTAAGGCCAAGTAAACAAAATTATCAGTTTTATTCACTCTTACTAGTGCCGGCTCATTAGCCTCATAAAGGATTTAGCTTTAGAAATTATGAACCAAATTCCAAAATATGGAAATTAGTACATGATTGTTTTTGCATAACTCATCAAATTCAAGCAAAAATTATTTTCAGCATGCAGGTACATGATAGCAGTTTCTTCAAAGAAATACTGTTATGGTGTTAAGAATTCAAATACTTTAAGAAAATAGTGTTTCTGAGTCACATGAGCATGCAAAATTATATCATCATCATCATCATCATCATCATGCTGTTTAGTCTTAGAGTCCTTGGTTCCTCTTTACAGTGGGTTGGACTGTCATAGGGTGGCATGTATCCTTTCCCTCCATGCATCTCTGTTCCCAGCCATTTCCATGGCTATTCTACATGCTGGCATGTCTTCTTTTATGGTGTCACTCCATGTCTTTCTAGGTCGTCCTTTGCTGGCTCTGCCCTTGACTTCTATTGTCTAGCACCACTTGGTCCAAGACTGACTACGGTGCACATGTCCAAGCCATCTCATTCTGTTGTAGCCTTGGATGGAGTCCAAGTCTGGTATGCCCAGTCGGTTGTGGAGGGTGGCTGTGTCCACATTATTATTGGTCTTTACACCTCATATCCAGCGTACCATAGCACAGTCATTGCAGAGTAGGCTTGTTCTCTCTTCTTTCCTGAGACCCCAACATTCACTGGCACATGGCAATACACTTCGCACGCAAGATTTGAAAATCTTGCCCCTTGTCTGCAGAGTCAGTGATCTACAGGTGAGAAGGGGGAGCAGCTCCGAGAACTTGCCCCAGGCTGACCTGCATCTAGTTGTGATGCTGGCCATGCATCTACCATTTGCACTGACCATGTTGCCGAGGTAGCAAAATTTGTCCATTGCTTCTAACTATTGGTTGTCAATCTCAATATGCTTGAAGGGACAGCCATCAATTGGTCTAAATATGCCCAAACAACGCTTACAGTACATCTGAATGTAGGGTCGTCTCTCAGCAGTCCACTGACTCTGCTACATGTTTTGTGGACCCATTGTGAGCAGCCTGTGCCGTAAATTGATTTACTGCCCACCCCTTTCTGACAGACTCCACAGGGCCATTTACCAGTGTCCTTCAGGATGTCCAGATCTTTCCCACTACACATAATCTTAGTCTTGCCCATATTGACGCAAAGTCCAAGCCTTCAGCCTTGTGATCAGTTCTTTTGTGTTGTCCGCTGCGATCACCAGATCATCTGCATAAACCAACTCCCATGGGCATCCACTGCAGAATTCTCTTGATAGAGCCTCCAGTACAATGATGAATAGTAGGGGGCTCAACGCAGATCCCTGGTGAACCCCTACCTTCACATCAATGGGTTCACTATAGTCATGTCCCACTTTGACTTTGCTGTTGGCATCCTCGTACATTGCTTGGACAACATTGACAAGCCACTCTTCAACTCCAGTTCTTCTCAAAGCCCACCATAGCACTTCCCTTGGCACTCTATCGAAGGCCTTTTCTAGATCGACAAATGCAAAATAGATGTTGCAATTCTTGGCAAGGTGTTTCTTCTGTACAGCTGTCTCAGGATGAAGATTGCGTCAGTGGTGCCCCGACCTGGCATGAACCTGAACTGCATACATGTCACTGATGTCAATCTGGCCTGTAATACATTGCTCCACAATTCTCTCCAGGACTTTCATCACTTGGTCAAGTAACTTCAACCCTCTGTAATTCCCTCTTTCAAGGGCATCTGCCTTGCCTTTGTAGCAGTTGACAATAAAGCTCTCTCTCCAGTCCTTAGGCATCTGCTTATCTCTAATGATGTGGTTCATGAGGTCGGTGAGCACAACTGCACAACTGCTCCTGCTGTCTTCAACATTTCGGCAACTATGCTAAGTCCTGCAGCCTTCCTGATCTTCATTTTCTTGATGGCATCCTGTACCATCTTCTCTGTGACAATGAAAGGGGCTCCATGGACTGGCTCAACCGGGGTAAGAAGTTCAGAGTTCCAAGGGAACTCCATGTTGAGAAGCCTGTGATACATATAGTGCTGTTTCCATGCTACCTTCTTGGCCTCATCATCAAGAGACATGACCCCCCTGTCATCCCGAATACACTTCTCACCGGTGACATCCATGTTCTGTCTTCTCATCGGCTTTGCAATTCTGTAGATGTTATCCTTGTTCTCCTTCTTACTTTAGAATTCTTGTTCTTGTTCCTCCTGCCTCACATTTTTGATGATTCCAGGTGGGAAACTATTACTTTTTTTTCACTTGGCCTATGAGTAAAAAGGTTGACGTTGTATTCAAAAATTTTTTAAATGCTGTTAGTAGATATTGATGGTCTTGTCTCATAGATCTGCAAGAGAAGCTGAAGATAATATAAGAAGGGCACTTGAAAAGGGACAAATTTTGCCCAAAGAGGAACGATTTGACTCTAATTGCATTACCCCAGGTTTGTTTATTACCATTTAAAAATTATTTATTTTTTAATTCAGGTTATATAGATTTGTAATTTACTGCATCAGTAAATTAACAGTCTACCATGATTTAAGTTTTTTCAGTCAGAATTTCAATTATCTTTAATGCTTAGTAATGGTAACATTTTGAAGCTGACAGGTTTTGTTTTGTGAACCATTAGGAACCCCATTTATGGTTCGTCTTCATGAACAGCTCAAGTACTTTGTTAACTTAAAGATAACAACTGACCCAGCATGGCAGGGAATCAGAGTATATTTGTCTGGACATGAGGTATCAACTATCTAATTATTATATACAGTTCATACGTAATGTTATAATATAATGTAGGATCTCATCTACTGCAGCCTGTTAGGGCCTGTCCAATATATCATAGAATCAGTCCAATTTTGATCCGGGTTTATCCTTGAAACTGGGGTGGCCAGATTTACCTCATTCTAACAGCAATCTCTCCAACTGCCACTCTCCATCTCGCTCGATTCAAGGCATCCTCCTTCTCCAAACGAACATTCTTGCCTTCCTTCTCCTTTTGCATCTTCCATGTCTTCTTTGGTCATCATCGTTTCCCCTTGCCCTGCACTTCAAACTCCAACGCTTTTCTAAAAATATTTTAAATTTTATTTTGATTTTAAGCTTCACTCAAATTAATTTTCTTTGATTTCTTATCCACATAGTTTCTTTTATTATAATGTTTTTATAAAAAAAGTAC
>JAOBBB020108171.1:0-13204 GCA_025331005.2 Zoanthus gigantus
GGGAGAAACTAAAGAATTGTAAATACTTAAAAGTGTTTTTAAAGGGACAAAGTGTCTTAGTCTAGAAATAATTCCAATATAAAAGAAGTAACTTCCTTTACGCTCCCCTTTTCCAATTGCATTGGATCATTATTGATGTTATTCAATGTTGAAGAATTAAATCGCTTACTGGAAATATTTGAATGAAACAGACGTTTCGAACATAAACCATGGATTTTATCAGCTAATGCTGAAGGTCATGTGACGCGGATGGATCACGTGATAGGCGACGAGGAAAGCGCCTCAGTAGCCGGTCCCATGTGTTGGACAGACTGAAACGGAGCCCCCTTTTGCGAGGGAGTGAAGGCTGCTCCACCCTTTCCCATATAGCCTCCCTTATGCCTCGTCGAACCCAGTCCTCTTCTCGATCGAGTATCACCACGCCGTGTTGTTGAAGGAATGACGGGTTTCCTTGCAGTGTAGGTACACCGCAGAGATCTGGGCCTCGTTGGATGTTATTTAATCCTCAAGGTCTTTGTTTTGACCCTACTTACAGAAAGATCCGGTTTGCCTGTTGCCCTTCAGCCAAGTTATTTTTTCTGCATATGTTTGTAGCTGTGTGAAAGTATCCTTTATGTATACGAGAAAAAAAGTGGGCCAAATACCGTACCCAGCCGGACCCCAGACTTGACAATTAATCTCTTGCTACGCGACCCCTCCCTTTCGGGCCCTTCGTGGAAAATGGAAATAAAAGTGACTTTTACGCGAAAAAGTGGGTCAAGTATTGTACCCTCCCAGGCCCCAGACTTGACAATTGATCACTTGCAACACGACCCCGCCCTTTCCGACCCTTCGGGGAATCGAAACTTTACAGTTGATATCTTACTATAAGATCCGACTGTACTCTGGACCAGCTTAAGAAAATTAATAATGCCATCTCTCAGTTGTTGCATGTCGATAGTGTTATTCCCCTTTGCTGAGAACAATTTCAGGGTTTTTCCAGAAATTCCAGGGCTTTTCCAGAAATTCCAGGGTTTTTCCAGAAATTCCAGGGTTTTTCCAGAAATTCCAGGGTTTTTCCAGAAATTCCAGGGTTTTTCTAGAAATTCCAGGATTTTTCCAGAAATTCCAGGGTTTTTCCAGAAATTCCAGGGTTTTTCCGGAAATTCCAGGGTTTTTCCAGAAATTCCAGGGTTTTTCTAGAAATTCCAGGGTTTTTCCAGAAATTCCAGGGTTTTTCCAGAAATTTTAGGGTTTTTCCAGAAATTCCACGGGTTTTCCAGAAATTCCAGGAGTAGTGAGCACCGTGTTATTAGGTCTAGTGTGTGGCCATTCTTAAGAGTGATTTCTCAAATGTGGTTTCCAAAGTAGGGTTTTGTTTCCATGCTACACTTCATGCGTGTATATTTATGCTAAAAAAGTCAAATCACTTACAGTTCACAAAAAGAAGCGCAGCCGAAAGGGAATATTTAAAAAGTTCCTTGTCAAAACAAACGTTTCTTTACTTTGTCCTTAAGAATAACCGGACAAAAATTAATAACTGCTAAAGTCTTCATCACATCGATCTGGCAATGAGATCAAAGACAAAATTCGCTTGAAATCAAACTTGTAACAGCTTGAAAAAGTAATAGCGCATTAGATTTTCTTGAATGGAAACTTACTGAAACTGAATGGCACTTGAAGACGGTTGTCTTCTACGTGAGTTTTAATTTCCTTTTGTTGAATAAAACTAGTACTTAACTGTTAACATTAAAAATAAACTAGTAGTAATAAAAGATGTATGGGAAGTGCTGTGAGCTCTGATCTGGTGCAGTTATGTTTCCTTTTTTATTGTTTGCAAACGGTTTTTGTGACAACAAAATATATATTGACACACGGTAAACTTTTTTTAATGATCTCAACATAAAAAACGGGCAAAATCTTGATCAAAATTCGCCATCGCGTCCAGTAAAATTTTCTGTTCTGATATATAAGCTCTTCAATTGAATTCGCTGGGAGTCCAAGCAAAGACCGACATGCAAAATCTTGATCAAAATTCGCCATCGCTGACCACGTAAATGCCACATGTGGTGTCAACATGAAAACGAGGTTTAGGTACAACCAGAACCCATCGCTTCTCTAGTACACTGAGCAAACCAGAATTCCTTGCGGTTTATTTCGAACAAACAACTCGACTCCGCACACCTTTACATGGATCTCCGTATACAGACAGGGTTTCTAGTTGGACGTTTTGTTTTCACCCTTTGCACAGGTTGCCTCTAAGACCTTTAAGGAAACAAACCACACTGATGTTTTTTATTTTAAATTGTCATGATTTATTTTGGCATAAATACCTTGTTTAGTTTTCCTGGAGGAGGCAACTGCTTAACCTCTACCCCCCTCCCCCCTCGCTATGTACGGCTCTGCTCTGAAGTATTCCAAGCTGTACTGACCTTAACTCTTTTATTCCAAAACTAAACTAAATCATGAAACTTACGAAGAAAGACTTGCGAACAGAAACTTAGTCTGTGTAGCTGTTGGACCGAAAAATGAGCGTCATATTGGAGGAGTACAAAAGCAAAGAAGTGGGGAATCAACAGAAACCTTGAATTTTTTCCCTTCGTGCACATTCAACATGGCGCCTACTTTCAAATTTCCGTCTTGCTACACGACATATTTAAGAGCTCAAGCAATTAGAACAACAGTTGCAAAAAAAATTAATTTTCTTGTTTAGTTTTTTCTTTTAAGATAGTTGATTAGTTTTCTCTCTTGACTTTCACGAGATATGCGAAAAGAAAATGGTAAAGATTGGTTCCGCGTCGGAGCTATTCATAGCTATACTTACTAATAAACGCTGAATAAAAGACCAAAGGCGTTATGAATTTTGGAAAAGAAAATTATTGTTTGGGTATCGCAAGGTTGTTTTCGAATCTGGTTAGCAGATTTAGAAAACAAAAGTTCCCCATGGAACCAGATGGAAGATCACCAAACGATAAACAGCTACTGCTGAGATCAGGGAAATTCATTCGTACAAACTGTTTATTGTCTTTGATTAAAGCAGGTCAACTTTGAACTTGTTCGATTCTTTGTAGACCATTTGCATACTGGAAATCCTTGCTTTGCTCATAATTGTACATATCCAGGGCCACTTTGCAGCTTTCCTGTTCAAAAATCAACAACACTTAGTTATGAAGAGACCATTAAAGTATTAAGGAGAAGCAAGACCAATGTGATTGGTTTTAAAATACGTTTGATGAATAAAAATTTAGGAAACATACCTTGACAACTCTTTCTTTGTCTTCAGCATATTTTTGCAAAACTTCAAGACAATTTTCCTGAAACAAAAATATTCGATTTTCATAAGTTTTAATTCTAAAATGTAGTATGACTGAGTACAACATAACAAACAAATTAACGAATAAATACTGATCCTTAAGAGCTTGTGAACAAAATTCTACAAACCCTACGTGGCACAGTTATTTGATACTGATGTTCTAGCTTGGACTCGGGCAAATATAAATAATTGAAAATACACTATGAGTCTACGACAGGATTTGAATTCACTACTATCTGAACACTGGACAGAATGATGAGCATGTTCTACTTACTATGACAAGAAAAAGTCCATAAGGAAGAAACAACGAAGGTTCCTCTCAGAGGGTATAGCACCCACTGTTTGTTTGAAAGTCCATCGATTCAAATCCAGTCATGGGCTCAGAATTGTTTCTGAGCATTACTGGCTTTGGAAAAGAAGACAAAATTTACTATTTATTCGTTTCCTTCATGCCAGCCAGAAAATTACTAAGAAAACTAACGAAAACTTGGTGTTGAAGCCACAGTTTTAAATCCTGTTGATGACCTTTAACAGTTACTTATATTGCAGTTTGTTTGATAACATCTTAGCTTAATATGAAAAAAAGGTAAAAACCTTGATCCAGTTGCTCAAAAGCCGATTAGCGCTAACCCAGGGTTAAATTTTTAAGCCATGTTCTTGTCAGAAGGATCTGAGCTGTAAGTTTGGAATTACCAAGTTTTATCCTTTGTAAATCCAAACAGTACTCTAAAAGAATCGTTTACCTTTGCTTAAAGAACAAAATTGCTCCTCGAGTTTTTGCTTAACCCAAGGTTAAAGATACCAGCTTTTGTGTTTCAGCCCTGCAACACAATGTTATTATATACCTTAGCTATTGATCCCAAAGCTTCAGCACACTCGTGCCTCACCATAGGATTTTCATTCATATCTTCTAGGTTCTGTAAAGAGTAAAGTGATTTATGTTACACATAAAACCTTTTAGGCCTGGTCTACAAATACTATAAGGTTTTGATACAACCTGCGATGGATTAGTGTCCCCTCCAGAGGGAGTTAAAGACTCTCATCCGCTTAATAACACTACAGAAACCGGAGATAAGCACCGGCTCCGTGAGCCACTAGGCTCGTAGCTTAGATAATACAATTTGAGCAGCGTTATAACTAAAAGGGATGGGCATGGTTGGCGCATTTGGTAAGATCTATGCCTTCTGACCACAAGGTCCCCAGTTCGTTCTCAGCTCTGACAAGATTTGAATATTTGTGTGACCTTCTTTTCCACCTATGCTAACTCAGCTTTCCATCCTTCTGGGGATGGTAAATGAGTACCAGTGTCTGCTGGGAGCTAACCTGTGATGGATTTGAAGTTGGAGTTGAAGACTCTCAATAAACGCCAGCTTCATGGGCCACTTGGCTCCTAAAGGATTTAGATTTCTAACTCAAAAGCGTCATACACCCTTTATCCTAAATACCATTGTAAACAAGAAAGAAATCGTTGTTTTAGACTGAAAGGTTTTCATTTGTGGGGTTGCAACCAACCCGCATTTCGATTTCAAAAGTTTTTTAATTATGATTTTAAATACAGTTTAGCTTAAAATCCGAAACCATGTAAGGGGTTTTTGATAGCTTACATCGCTGATTCAAAAAACATTATACATTTTGAAACTGGAGGAGTTGAGGAATGACTTTGTTTATAGAAAAAAAAAACAAAGTTTAGTTATTAAATTTTTTTCACACGGTTTTGGAGTTCATTATGGCAATAGGAAAGAAAGTAATTACGTAACTCTTTTAACCACCGCTGAGAAAACAATAATGAATTGGATTTATATCTGCTTTTTAAAATTGACTAACATAATGGCAGTTACTTTGCAAGCACTGTGTTAACAACTGACATAAAAAATTTTAATGCAGGCTCAAATGCTATGAAATACTCTAAGATAAGCTCAGTGACACAAGACACTTCAAAACAATCTTATAAATGGAAGTTCATGTCAGCAGCAAGGAAAAGTAAAAGTAACGAAGGACACTTTTAAGGCAACTAGACATTAACTCGCGCTTCTTTAGATAAGCGTTCCTAAGTCTTTCCTACAGTTTGATAGAGTTCAGTACTACCGTTCGCAAGCGTTTTGCCTGGTTCTTTAACGTTCCATATATATTTGAGGTTACTATGAGGGCACGCACAGAAACTTCAGAATATATAAATACGTTATGATGGATGTATAGCCAGACGAAAAGGAAACCTAGACTTGGGCTACCTGTAGGGATAATTGAAGAATAGACGTCTGAAAAAACAACCAAAAAAAACAATCTAGGCTGAATTTGGTGAATGCAAGAAATTGATAACATACAATCATTGTTAGAAACACTAACAACGGCTTCAAATAGTATATACATCGCTTCATGATAACACTATGATACATAAATGGACAGATAATTCAAGTTTTTTCAAGAAATCATGACCCATATATACCTTACCTGTTTGAGCTGGCTAATGGCCTCTGGGTGTTGCATCTGCCCAAGCACATATGCTGAGTAGAAATAATCAGGGTACTTGGTCAAACAATCTATAACAGTTATTTACAACTGAGATAACTCAAACAAACATCCATTGAAATTAATATTCTATCTTATACAAACACAATTATTTTCCATTTGTGACCTGTTCTTTAAAAACTAATAAGCACTACCACAGGGTTAAAACTTCAACACATGTTTTGGTTTGTACAATGGATTTTACACTCTTGTTTTCTTGCGAGATCTGAAAATAATTTTACAGGAAAATCTTGGTTTGATTTTTGCTTATTCCAAGGTTAAAGTTACCAACTGGTGAACATGCGAGTTGTTAGTGGCATTTTAACAACTATTGTTATATAGCTAGTGAATTTTCGACTCGAGTGTACACCCTCATTGGCTAAATCAAAGTCACGTGGATGAGTTAAAATCAAATGTTCTCCGGCTAGTCAACATCTTGAAAATTGTAGACCAACTGGTGAACAGTGCTGTCGCGGATCACGTTTGAGATTAATAATAATAATAATAATAATAATAATAATAATAATAATATTATTATTATTATTATTATTATTATTATAACTGCAACACCTCAAGGTTTGATTCACATAGCTGACATAAATTAGAATTGCTCTGGTGAACATTAAAACCAACCTCTTTTAATAATAATAATAATAATAATATCAATTAAAAAACTATCAAAAATAATTATAATAAATAAAGTTAAATATAAAACTGACATACCAATTTCATGCCTGAACAATGCGCTTTTGGCTTTTAGTCCCTCAGCAAGAGCCTATTGTCACATAAAACACATATTTCTGACTTCACTTATTTTTTATAAAAATCCAATGACTTTTTCTTAACACAGAAAAAAACAAGTTCTCTCACAGAGAGCGAAATATACTCGTGCGAAGGTGAAATAAGAGAAGAATGTTTGATTGCTTGAAAACCATGCCAAATGGAAAGACACCAGGAACAGATGGATTCACTCCCGACTTTATAAAGTATTTTGGATAGATATTAAGAAACCTCTTTTAAACTGCTATTTGTATGCATTCGAAAACGGAGTTATGTCAAAATCACAAAGAAGAGGAATAATTTCGCTTATATATTCCAAAAAAGAATTCAATTCTCTATCATTTGAAAAACTGGCACCCAATCTCACTTCTGAACACTAACTATAAGCAAGCAACAAAATGTATTGCATCACGTCTAAAGAATGTAATCTATAATTTGTTCAGACCAAACCGGGTATTTAAAAGGACGTTACATAGCAGAAAATATCAGATTAATTTTGGACTATAAATTTCACGGAAGAAAATGATATACCCGCCCCCTTTTTCTTTGCAGACTTTGAAAAAGCTTTTGATTTCATAAATTGGAACTTAAATCAAAAAGCTTTGGTTAATTTTGGAAAAGATGTACAACGTTGGATTGATTTTTTTATGATATATACAGCTGTGTCATTAACAACGGGTATGCTTCCTCCTTTTTCAGTATTAATAGAGGAGTGCGTTTTATAATATGCATTGAGTTACTGGCCATAGCCTTCAGAAATGACCCTGAGGTGAAAGGAATACCGATATCCAAACAGCGTGAACAATTTGCTAAAATTTCGCTTTTTGCTGATGATACAACTCTTCTGCTGCTAGGGAAAGAAGAAATACTAAAACGAACATTACATCTTTTCGATCTTTTCTGTTCATGCATAGGGCTAAAGCTCAACTGCGCAAAAAGTGAGATTTTGAGAGCAGGTACGTTAAAAAATTCGGATGTTGTATTTTGCAAGGACCGTAACATAAGGTGGATGGACGACTCAGTTGCTGCCTTGGGAGTGGTTTTTACCACTAGTGAAGATAAATTATGCTAACTCAATTATAAGCCACAAGTCCATAAAATACAAAATATAACAAGTGTTTGGAGAATGAACTATCACTTATAGGCAAAATCGTTGTCCTAAAATCGTTAGCTTTATCCAAACGTACTTATTTATTCTCTACCCTCCCAAATCCTTCAGAAGATTTCTTTCACAAATTGAGAAAAATTATTGAAAAATTTCGTTGGTATAATAAACCCCCGACAATAAAATATTCTGTGTTAGTTAATAGTATTGAAATGGGAGGACTCAAACTGCTCGATCCTTTCAGCTTTTGCAACGCACTTAAAATATCGTGGGTCAAAAGGATCTTAGAAAAAACACCCTGCATATGGAAAACATTGATTTATGACCAGCTCAGCTGTGGGAGGTAATATTATATGGAAATGCAACTATAATACAAAAGAAAAATGCTTACAAAAATATCTCAAATAAGTTTTTAAGTAATGTATTAGAGGCATGGTGCTTGTTCAAGTCAGGTTTTTCAAAAACAAGCTCTTCAATGAATCCTCATGACATAATTTAGAACAATTCGTATATATATATGCAAACTGTAGGCTCCTCCTTTTACTACAAAGCATGGTTTGAGGAAGGCATCCTTGAGGTGTCGCCTTTTCTAGATAAAGAAGGACAATTTTTGACTTTCAGTGAGTTCAGGAATAATTTTGCGCAATTGTAATGTAATTATCTAGATTATCATAGCGTGCTTCACGCCATAAAAAATGCAAACATCTTCACTGACAGAAATAATAATGATGTAGTACAATTTATTACAGAAAAGGAAAAGGTATGCAAAGCTGTTTATCCTTTTCTTGTTCAAAGAAGTGCTGAATCACCTTCAAAAAGTGTTTCTAAATGGGAAGCAATTTTTCCAAACAAGGAACTAGACTGGCATTCGATCTTTTCTCTTTCCTTTAACAGTACAATTAGCACTAAACTACAATATTTTCAATACAATTTTTTAAACCACGTAGTGTATACTTGTAAACGCAAAGCTATTCAAGATGAAACTAGTGGTAACAACTCTATGTAGTTTTTGTAAATATAATCATGAGGAAACGTTCGCAAACCTGTTTTGGGAATGTATTTTTGCAAATAATTTCTGGGTAGATCTAAACCTTTGGTTGAAGATATCACTGGGCTACGACCTTATTTTAACTTTTTACGACATCTGCTTTGGTTATAATGTTAATCATCGTGACTGCTTAATTAACCATATTATTCTTTTGGGAAAAATGTACATATTTTCTTGTAAATTAAAATTGAGCAAAAACCAATGTCACAACTTTTTCTACATAATATTAGTCAAACAACATAATATTAGTCAAACAGAAAACGTAGCAAATAAAACAATTGCCATTCAAAACGTAAAACAGGCAAAACATGAAAAGAAATGGAAATCGCTTTCCACGCTGCATCTTTCCAAGACCTAAGCAGAGGTTATACCTATAGTTTACTATATATTATTTTATAATGTATTGTTATTGTAAAGTACGCCATTGTATTATAAAGAAGTTATTTCTGTAAATTGTAAATGTACATTAGCATGAAAGAAAATAAAAAGTTATAAATGGCACAAAAAAAAGACTAGGAGCTCAATAGAGTTGGCGTGTTTATTTGATACTGGTATTCGTTTTACCAATCTGGTGGAAAAGAATGTAATACGAACATTGAGGGCTCCATCTACATGTAACTCGATATTTTTGTATCCATAAATTTTTTGTTGTGGATCAGACTCCCGTATAAAAAAAAAACGCGTCCATACGTAACCAAAATGGATTACTCTAGTATCGAGAAATCCAATGAAATATCATATCCAGAGCATATGCACACATTGCATTTTATGTTTACACTTTACACAACAAAATCGCGGTAAAGTCTATTTCTTTTGTTGTGCTGCTTTGTGTTGAAATCCTTCGCTTATGTTAGTGCTGATATGGGGCAAAAACAGAAGAAAATGAGAAAAAACAAGATTGAGTCCCACCTTGTTGTATGATCGGATAAAATTGTTTCCAGATTCGACTAAAGTTGTGAGTACAAAAATATCTACTACATGTGGACGGTGCCCAAATTTCGGCTCAGCAGGGATTTAAATCCAGACTTATAAGTTTCAGATCATACCAACTACACAAACCAGTGAACCATGCCATGTTAAAAAGACGGCAGTGATATAACAATAACAGAGACTTCTCTAGACTTCCACCACTGACAAAGAAAACTTAAAAACTTTCAGTATGAAGCAAGCTGTCACACAGTTTTATTAATTTCGCTTATATATTTGTTAAGATGTATGTATTTCATGATCGTCTTTAATTCATATTTTCAGATTTCAACTGGATTTGAACCTGTAGCTTCTCTGATACTTGCACTGGGCTGTTACCAAATGATTTATGAAACCAACGCTATTGGAACAGTGGTCATTTTCAAAGAATGAAGGGCAACTCATAAAATAAGTACTGTAGTGTCTATAACTAATACCTGTAATGTTCGTCGTTTGTTGTCTTCAGTGTGAATCCATGCTCTTAAAGACAATTCATTGATAAAAATCTGTGCAGCTTTCGCAAATAACACGGGAGCCTTTAGGTAAAAAAAAACAGTGAATATTTTTGGTGGACTACCATGTGAATATGCCAGCTAATATAGGTGAAACCTATACTGTAATTAAGCTAAGTCAAGACTAAGACATGTTTCAGAGTATTGGCCCTTTAAAAGATCAATTTTATAAGTTACTGTACTACTGTACCATCATTAGAATTACAAAAAAATATAAATGTTTTACATTATCAATGATCATTGATCACTGTTTGGTATGCAATTATAGCAATTGTGAAAATGAAGTCACGACTGGGAGAACAGGCTACTTATTAGTGTGTCTGTTGATTCCACTCAGACGCGTGTACAATGATTATTATTGAGACTGAGATTGTACCATGGTGTAAACAAATGAAATTATAAATCAGGGTTGCCACTATTTACTCGATGTGAAATTCAAGGACTTTTCCATGATTTACCAGGATATTTTCAAGGAAATCCAGGACTTTCTCTATCAACTAAAATCTGAATGCTTTACATATATTTTCAAAGCAAGCGTTATTATTCAGCTTTACTGAATTGGCTGATCCTGAAAATGAAAAACAGCCAATGACAGATTGCTTTTAGACAAAAATCAGGCCTTGTGAAGATGTGGTTTTTGTTTTTCAGCACTGTCATATCAAAAATATGTTAACTAAATTAAAAAATCAGGACTTGCGAAGTTGCGGTTTTTGTTTTTTAGCACTGTCATATCAAAAATATGTTAACTAATGGCATACTTTTATTATTTTTGGAAATAAAGATGAAAGAAATGTTTTGCCCATTCCAGGATTTTCAAGGACCGCGTCTCGAATTCAAGGTTTGGTAAAAAATTATTGTGAAGAAAAAGCCTATTTCTGACTTCAAAGTTCTGAGTTCTTCAAACCGATGACCTGAGCTGCAATACCGGGTATGCACTCTAACCAACTTAGCTATGAAGCCACTACTGTGAAAGCAGGTCATTTTAGTGAGTCCACTTTTCTTCTCTGGCTTCAATGGGATTTGAAACTGTGACCTAAGCTGCAATACTGATGCAGCACTCTAACCAACTCAGCTATGAAGCCATGACTGGGAGAATAGGCAATTTTTAGTGAGTGTCCATGGAATAGTCAATTTCCAGAAAAATAATTAATACTTAAATGTCTTTCCACCTCCAATTGTTTCTAATGTAATGTACATTTTTTAACAAAAAAAAAAAAATTTTTTTTAAATATTTCCAGACTATCCCACATTACTGGATTTGAACTTAGGTAGATCCCAAACAGTTGATCATGTTTCACACTCACACACACATACACACACTCACAATCCGTTTTCGTCATTTTCCCTATGAGGGTATGATATCACATGGTGTTGATCTTTGTTCTCCTCAAATTTCAATCTGCCGCATCAATGGTGTTGAGTCCGGCCAAAGTCATATCCTCCTTCAGCAGCTCTTGCCAGCTCTTAAGCAGCCTGCAACGCCTTCTGTGCCCAGGGACTTGGGGGAAAGAGATCTTGTTTGTCCATGACATGCTCTGCTAGATGTGGCCGAACAATCTGAGATGATTATGCCTTAGGAATAAAACAAGGTCTCCTATGTTCAGCCTTTGGTTCAGTTCATGTGTACTGATGTTGTCAAACGGTTTGATGGCACACATCCAGCAGAGCATTGTCCTCTCATTCCTCAGCAGATGTGCCACATCAGGACTCTTCAAGGGCCAGCATTCACATGCATAAAGCATAGCCTCCTGATACAACTATCAAAGACTTTGCCACGTATATGCAAGGATAAACTCTCAGCACAAAGTATTGGCAACATCTCTCAGAACTTTCCCCAAGAAGCTCTGATTCTATTTACTGTGGCAGCTTCACAGCCACCCCCTGCAGAAATGCAGTCTCTGAGATAGCAAAAGGAATCCAAAACTGCAAGATGATGGCCATCAAGAGTCAAGGAGTTAAGAGGTCTACCATCGATGGGATGGGCTTTAACAAGACATCTGTTGCACTTGAAGGAGGGGTCTGGCTTAAGACTGCCATGGATACCACTGCATTTCAGCCAGTGCAGAGCATGGAATTGGCACCGACCCCTTTCCTGCATACCCCACAAGCATGTTGGAGAGGAGTCTTTAAGAGTATCTGGAATTTTGCCCAGAGATCATGATCTTAGTTTTCTGCATGTTCACATGAAGACCTCTCGCCTCCATTCCAGCTTTCAAAGTATTCAATTTCAGCTCTAAACCCTCTAAGGAATCAGATACAAGTACAAGATCATCAGTGTACAGCAATTCTCAAGGACACCCAGAGCGAAAGTTACGAGACAAGGCTTCAAGAACAATAATGAACAACCGAGGACTCGGAACTGAGCCCTGGTGGACCCCATCTTGGACATTAAAGCTACCACTGAAAAAGTCATCAATTCTGACCCTACTCATCGCATGTGAGTACATTGCTTTTACAGTACAAGCCATTCTGGTATACCCATTCTTCTCATCGCCCACCAAAGAACTACACGACGCACACGATCAACAAAGGCAAAATGCAGGTTCTTGCTTTTATCCAGATGTTTTTCTTGCAGCTGACACAAGATGAAGTTAGCATCGATAGTACCTTTGCCAGGCACAAAAACAAACAGCATCTCATATATGTCCACCAGTGGAAGAACGATCTTTTCCGCAACTCTCTCAACTAACCTTAAGACAGTGGTCAGTTAGCTTTGGCCCACGATAACTTCTCTTTCTAAGGCATCACCTTTGCCCTTATACAGATTGATTATGCGGCTCATGTTCTAATCATCTGGGTTTCTTTTCCAAGCAATTATGGTATTTGCAAGGTCAAAAAGAAGTGGACAGCTGGCTTCATCCAAGATTTTTAACATTTCGGTCGCAATGCCACAGGAACCAGGAGCAATGGGTATAAATTAACTAACTATATTGAGGTTAAACATGGTTATAATCTCCGATCAGGATCTGTTAATTCATATAGGCATGTACCTAACA